>CAUYON010088776.1:0-11714 GCA_963573935.1 Arctocebus calabarensis
CCAGCTACTAGGGAGGCTGAGGCAAGAGAATCGCTTAAGCCCAAGAGCTGGAGGTTGCTGTGAGCAGTGTGACGCCACGGCACTCTACCCAGGGCGATAAAGTGAGACTCTGTCTCTACAAAAAAAAAAAAAAAAAATGCATGTTCAGTTATCTTTAAGGAGTAAAATAATTCATGTATTATAAAGCATTATTTTCAACAGATAAAAGAATCTGCCTCTTGTTGGACTAGAAAGACCACAGACTCAACAATAGTCCTTGCGCAAGAAGTATCCATAAACTTGTGGTCAGTACTTGGTGCTGATCACTTTGTGGTCGCAGGTGTAGTTTCTGGGCATGCCCAAGAAAATTTTGCTATTTTGTCACCATGATTATACCTACAACTTCAACTTTTCCATTATGACTGCTTTTCATCCAAGAGAGAACAAATGTGAGAGACTTGGAATGAATAATCACTGAATGAAGAAAATCTATCTTCATCAACATCAACAGAGCTCCAAGTATATAACCTTCAAAAAAACATTTCTTGCAAAGCTCAATGTAGTGGCCACAAAGCTAGCGTGTTTCTCACCTGACATCAAGGTTTGTGTAAGAGTTAACTGCATTAGGAAATATTAATGTGATAGCAGTGAAAGAAATCTCCGTATCAGCACTGGACATCAGAATGGAAGTATGCAGGAAGCAGGGTGAGTAGTCAGGTGAGAAGTTGCCAACCTAGACGATTTTTCTCTAAATAAACAGACTGTGCTAAAATAGCAACTTTCTCCCTAATAGCAAATCAGCATTTCTTAAAATCAGACTATCATATTTCCTGCAATAGCAATCACTGGTTTGATGACATAAGCATCATTTCTGCTTCTCATTTTGAGAGGAGTTATATTCCATGGAAATTTTCAAGCATGGGAATGTATTTTGGTATAACATTTTGTTGCCATTGACACAAGAATAAAGACCAAAGAAAAACAAAGTTCTCTCTTGAGAGATTCTAAAGAACATTACTCACAGCTTTAAAGAAAAAAAGCTCTTTAAAAAAAGCTCTTAAAGAACAACCTAAAGTGACCACTCACCACTGTAACCTTGTTGGTTTTTACCCAGAGAAAAATAAAAAGAAGTGTGTTTGTAACTGTGTATAAGATGCATCTTCATATATAAAACTTAAGAGGTCTGTCTGAGAGTGGGTGGGAGGTAGGGAAATAACACCTGCCCCAAGGATAAATACTCAGATATTCTCAAGGTCACAGACCCTGGGTTTATTTGGAGATGGATTCCTTCTTTGTGACCACCTTAATCATATGACAACCTGAATTTGTCAGTTCACTTGGCTGATTCCACATGCCTTTGGGTCTTTAATGCTTCCAACTGATAGAATTTGCTTTCTGTCAGTGTCACCGAAATTTGATGGAGATGGTGGGAAATGCACTGGGTTCCTCTGACTCTACCTTCCTAGGCTGGCTTTAAACAGCAACCTGCCTCCAAAATCCAGTTTTTTTCTACTGCTGATTTACTCACTCAGTAACAATCTAGAACCTTCTATATACTTGTGTTAGCCAGAGACGCTGGAGAAAACAGATGGAGCAATTAAAAGAGGTAATTTAAGAAGTGCTTAGTAAACAGATTACATAAAAGATTCAGGCAAAGCCATGCACAGTAGGTGAGCCCTGTATTCAAAGCAATTAGGGAGACTGAGATGGGAGGATCACTTGGGCCAGGAGTTTGAAACCAAACTGAATGACATAGCAAGACCCTGTCTGTCTCTACTAAAAATAGTAAAATTAACTGGGCATGGTGGTGTGTGCCTGTAATCCCAGCTACTTAGGAGGCTGAGCAGGAAGGTTGCTTGAGCCTAGGAGTTAGAGGCTGCAGTCAGCTATGATGATTCCACAGCACTCCACACTGGGTGACAGAGGGAGATATTGTCTGAAGCAAAAAAGGAGGGGGTTCAAGTAAAGTGAGGGACCATTAGGAATAATGTAGTGGGGCGTTCCTACCAGTCCTGAGCCTGGAGAGACAGAATCGAGCAGTTACTAAAACTTTTACAGACCCCTCCCTCTGTGGAGAAGGCCTCCTCCTAGAAGTTGTGATCTTTGCTTGAAGGACTTAGCCAGCTGGTAGCAACCCTGCCAGGAGGAAGCCAGAAAAATAAATACCCAGTCCCCATTCTCTTCCCTCTGTCTGCTCTCCTGACACTGTCTCCCATTGGTAGGATCATGATGCTAATAATTGTTAACCGTCTGCACCTGTCATTTATACTGGCCCCTCTGAGGCCCTGGTGGGCCCTAGCAATGTTCACATGGCCATAGGGGTTTGGAGACTTTGCAGATGTTATAGATTTCACCTGCAGAGGTTTAAGTTCATTGTCTCTTCATAGCCTAACTTACTCTGCATCAAACTTCTCCCCTATCAGGGCGTGCTGGGAATGATCATGGACACTTGAGGGCCCCAGCTGGGGGATGCTGAGTTAGAGATGTGTTTACTTCGTGTTTGGGGGAAAACATACCCAGTATGCTTCTGTGTTTTGCCTTCTCAGGAATACTCTCACCATCCTCTGTGCTGAACCAGCTAGCATTATGGCATGGAGTGCGGGACCAGAGTTTTGCGTGTGTGTGTGTGTGCACGTGTGTGTGCACACATATGTGTGTAGCGGGAAGGAGGGGCTGAGAGATGGACTTGGAACAATCCAGAATCTGGTCTGGGTAGAATTGCTTCAAATCTTACAACTCAATTATAGAAAAATCAAAACACTTTAGCAATGTATTTCCCAAATTGGACAAAAATACTAGAAATTTACGTGATATCACCAGTAACAGGTTATGAGACAAAAGAACTTTTTTTAAAAACAGCACACCATGTCAAAGAGGAAATTGAATTCCTTAATTTCTTCTTTGTAAATATTACAAAATTCATAAAGGAGGCACTCAAGAGAATGCAGGCAAAAACTGTAGAGAAAAGTGATTGTAGAGGAATCACAGGTGGTTCATTAACAAGAAGTATGATACTTGTTAGGATGTAATTATTTTTCTCACTCAAAATAAGTATTTGCTTTTGTATGTAATTTTGTATTCATAATTTTGTAATCTTTGTGTAAAGATGGCTGTAAAGGTAGGCTAAGCTCCGAGGCCCCAACACAATCTGCTCCCTCCCTGGCTCAAACCCTCCTGAAGCCAGAGATTAAAGGAAACTGTTGGTGGTGCCATGAACCAGCCTCCCAGGGCACAGAGCAGAGGGAGAGGGTGGAAAACAATTGACCACAGGACAACACCAGGCCCTCCGGTGTTGGATTTATAATGAAAAACAATTTGGACTTGATTCCCACCCTTAAGAAGCTTACAGTCCAGTGAGAGAAAGATGCCTGTAACCGGAAATTATTACAATGCAGCCTGCCAACACGGTGTCAGGGGAGCCCAGGGGGGCCCTGGGAGCCCTAGCCGGAGACTTATGTCTGAATGACAGGGAGTGAAAGAATGGGTCATTCCTCAGAACATGCCCTGAGATCTCAAGTGAAAGGGGGGAGAGGGAGAGGCAGGACAGAGCAGAGTGAGCTTTTCAAAAGGGCCGGGAATGCACTAGACCAGTGGCCATGGCACACAGCTATGCTACCTGGGCCCCTCACTCTTCGTTATTAGATCCAACGTATCTGCCAATTTCTGTGGTTCCTTTTATCCCTTAATATTTAAAATATTATAACAATACTTTAATATTTTTTCTTTTAATAAAAGTAATACATATGGCCCTGGTTTGGTAACTCACACCTGGGAGACCAAGGCGGGAGGATCCCTTGAGCTCGGAAGGTCAAGACCAGCCTGAGCAAGAGCAAGGCCCTGCCTCTAATAAAAATAGAAAAACTAACCAGGCAATTGTGGCAAGTGCCTGTAGTCCCAGGTACTCTGGAGGCTGAGGCAGGAGGATCACTGGAACCCAAGAGTTTGAGGTTTCTGTGAGTGAGACTGATGCCATGGTACTCTAGCCTCGGCAACAGACTGAGACTCTGTCTCAAAAAACAAAAGAAAACAGTAATACATATGAAAATTATCAACTATTTAGAAAATACAGATGTATGAACTAAAAAGAAAATAGTCTTAACACTATTAACAGCCACAGGTAGCATTTGGGGGCATTCCCGTCTAGTCTTTTCTCCATGGATCCTTCCTCATGAATCCTTGTAAGGGTTATCACACTACACATAAGCATTGGTAACACTGAATAATGGTAGGCATGGGAAAGAAGAGGAAGACCACAGGTGTTGTGTCAGAAATTTGGGTAATGTGAAGTCACAACTACATCTGCAGGTGATGGCACCAAGTCAGCTAGAACCTGACATCTTTGACACAAACATAAAAAAGAAAAAAATAATAAAGGAAAGCAGGTTTAACACTTAAGGAGATAAAGAAGGTTGCTGTAAGCCCTATAACAAGAAGTTTCTTTGACCATACAAAGTCCAGAAGGACTCAACAGGCGTAGGATGCAAATGTAACCCAGTTCACTCCATGACCCAAATGGTCCCTTTCAGGAAAGTGTTGCCCTAAAGGAGCATAGCCGACCAATCAAAGTATTTCAGAAAATCTCAAGTTCTTGGTCTCTTTCAAGTGCCACAAAGGGATATACACCTCATAGCAATGTTGCTTAGAGTTTTTTCCCCTTTCCCAGCAAGATCATTTAGAGTTGGCAGATCCCTCTGCCATTCAGCAAACCCCTGGAGGAAGCGTGGGGTGTACACTCCCCCAGGCCAGCCAGTGCACTTCTTCACTTCTTTTCTCTTCTCCATTTCTTCCAGATGGAGAAGAAAATGCCATAAGGGGCCAGTCTTGCAAGGAAAGACCCTTGTGGGAGGATTAGGAGAGAAAAGAACCCAGGAAGGAAAGCCACATTCATTTTTATCAGGAGGGGAGGCAGAATCTGGGCGCATTCCATGATTCATCTTTATCCATCACTGTTTGGAAAGGAAACCACATCTTGTCTGTTGATGAAGGTGTTCCCTGCGGAGTCTCAAAACGGAGAGTCAGAGAACAGCGTGGCATTGGGGTTGAGGTGGCTCAGCTCCTCCCCGCACAAATCTGGGCCTCGTTTTGAACCCCCCCTATCACCCACCCCATATCCAATGAGTCCTGTTCTCTGTCCATTCTCCATCTCTCACATCTCTGGTCTTCCTGCCACCACCCTAGTCTTGCACGTTGCCACCTCTCACCTGCACTCATGAAGGGACTTCCTTGCTGTGACCCTGTTCCAACCTGAATAGACAGGATACAGAGGAAGAGAACGGCAGGCTCTCAGAGGTGTCTGAACCAGTGACGGTGCGACTCACAACTGGCCCAGGGCGAGCCATGGCACAATGTCCAAGAGGATTCAACAAAACTGGAAGAATCCAAGAATCCCAAGAACTGGGAGCTAAACAGAGACCTGCATCTAAGGAAGGGGGAGCTTCCCCATGGACGCACTGAGACGGGAAGCAAGAACTTACAGGTGGCTGAAAAATTTCCAGTCCCCAGGCAGGGCCAGCACCTGAGGCCAGGACTGTATGAGCTTCTGGGAAGTGTCTACATAGGGATGTTTTATCTCTTGAAGAATTCCTCAGACTCGTTCACGGCTGTCTGAGGGACCTTCCTGAGATCGAGATCTGGTTACACTCAAGGTCCACTTAGGGCAGAGGTTTTAAACTTTTCAAAAGCTTTTCATTTTCTGCATATAACTCCAGAGGGGCTGTGACAGGCAAGACCCTGGTAGCTCTCCATCCTCCCACCTGCTGCTTGCTATCTTGTCACCAGTTTTCCATGGAAACTGAGCTCCACAGGCTCTCACTGACTTCAGAGCCCTCAGTCACACTGCCCCTTCACCGAGAGTCCTGCTGCTCTGCCAGGCTCACTCTTGGTCTTTCTTATCCTCTGTACAGCTTTTCCCATCTCAACTTTCAGTCCCTTCCAAAGCCCATCCCAGCCAAAGCTGATCACTTGTTCCTTCTCACACCATTTTATTTCACACATGCTCCCATTCAACCGCCTCTCAAATCCCATTAGAATGATACCTTGCATTTTGGGAGACAGAGGTAGGAGGCTTGCTTGAGGCCAGGAGTTTGAGACCCAGCAGGGCAACATAGCAGCACCATGTCTCTACAAAATATTTTAAAATGTTAAAATTAGCCCTGTGTAGTGGGATGAACATGTAGTCCCAGCTACTTGTGAGGCTGAGGCAGGAAGATGGCTTGAGTTCCGGAGCTCAAGGCTTCAGTGAGCTATGAATACTGGCAGTGCACTGCAGCCCGGATGACAGAGCAAGACTGTTTCTTAAAAAAATAAAAAGAGAAGAAGAAGATTAGCTTGTTGTTTACATGCAGGTCACGCGGGTGATCGTGTGCAGGTAGCTTAGGTAACAGGGCTAAGAATGTTTATTGCTGTAGGACGGCTTTAACTATACCGGCTTACTGGAGCTGCCATAATGAAATCTCACAGATTGGGTGGCTGAAACAACAAAAATGTATTTTCTCACAGTTCTGGGGGCTGGAAGCTCAAGATCAAGGTGTCGACAGGGTTGTTTCCTGCTGAGGCACCCATCCCTGGTGTTGTTCTCTTCCAAGGACACAGGTCACATTGAATGACAGCCCCACTCTAACAGCTTCCTCTGAAAGTAATCACCTCTTTAAGGATCGCTATCTCCAAATGCAGGTACCTTCCTTGGTTCTTGGGGTTGGGCCTTCAGCACAGTTTAGCCCCTAACAGAACCCAAGGCCAGAAGCTGTACCAGGGGAGGAGAAGACACATCACACTTGAAGCAGAGTGAATTGGTGGCTCTGCCTGGCGTATGGGAGCAAGGCTGGGGTATGGCCTGAATACCAGGCAGAAATGTATGTGGAAGGTGGGCTCTTCCCCCAGTGGGAAATACACCTGCAGTGACATTTGCATGTATCTCTTCCTAGGCCTTGAGGCTCTTGAGGTCAAGGACTCCAATCCATCCATCTCAGCATCGTCAGTGTCTGGGAGTGTGGAACAGCCAAGGAACACAGCAAAGTCTGGTAAAGGAATGAGTACGCCTCCTGATGTGACTACAAATGAATTAATTCCTTGTTTTCAAACCATCTGTCAGCTGGGTCACTGGGAAGGCTGATGTTCCCTTCAGTTCTATGTTTGTTTTTATCTTGTTCTCAAACTTTACTTCCTGTCTGCTACCCCTCAGGGCACACCCAATTCACGGGAGCGCGCATGCGCCCCCACACACACAAAGACATGCATAATCATCTTCTGGCTAGAGTGAGAAAGTGTGACCAAATCTCCACCAAGAAACTACATGCCTGTTTGTGTAAAGGGAAGTTAAATCAAATCCTCATTGGTCCATGAGCCTTTGCTTAAGAGATCCTTAATGTAATTAAACTTTCGCCTTAAAAAAAAAAAGTGCTTATTCACCCCTTTGCTCCAACCTTTGACCTTTCTTAATTCTATCTCACCCTCAACAATTGGTGAAAAGGTGGCTTTTGGGTGGTAGAAGTGGTAATCTCAGCTGTTCTTAGGATCAGACTTGTGTGCCTGTCACTCGCTGAGTTCTTTTGGCGCCACACCCCGCCTGCCTTACTACTTGGCTACTAACTAATAACAATTTTAAATTTCTGAGCCAATGGAGTCTCTTCTATGACCCAAGTGAGGTAAGTGGTGTGGTCAAAACACTAAACCATGTCTGTGAGCAAGGATATAGAAGAAAACTCTTTTTAACCTTGATTTCTGGAATAGTAGGATGACCTGGGGGGAAATGCTATGTCCAGATGAAGTTAGCAAGAGAGGACAATGGTGTGGTTGCGTGCACCTGCCCGGGTGTCCCATCTCAGGCCTACACAGGGGAGATTGACAGCCAACTCACCCTTATACCAGGTAACTGAAATGAAGAACAAATTATTGCTTGCCACGTCCTTTAATCGGCAAGAAAAGTACAGTCACTTCACAATGAAGTATAATATTCTCAATTTCTAATGCTTAGATCTTTACAATTGGATAGCTTAGATCTTTACAGTATTCCAAATATCTACCCTCTCAACAAAGCCAAGAGATAGGGAAGCAAATATTATAGGCCCCCTGGAGAGGACTGAATTTCGGCCCTCACACCTCGAATCCACGTGCTGAAGCCCTAATGCCAGTACCCCAGAACGTTACTGTATTTGGCAATAACTCTAACAAGGTGTTTAAGTTGAAGTGATGCCCTTAGGATATACTCTGATCTAGTATGACTAGATTTGAAGACCTTATAAAACACATATGGTTTGGGCAATGCTCGTGGCTCAAAGGAGTAGAACACTGGCCCCATATGCTGGAGGTGGCAGGTTCAAATCCAGCCCCAGCCAAAAAATGCAAAAAACAAACAAACAAAACAAAAAGAAACCCACTTTTTTTTTAATAAGAAAAGTGTTGGTGTTTTTATAAGAAAAGATAAGGACAGATGCAACACACAGAATAGGTACAATGTGAGGACAGAGTGAGAAGATGGCCATCACAGATGCCGTCTGCCAGCCAAGAAGAGGCCTTAGGAGAAACTAAACCTACCCACAGGATGACTTTGGACTTCTAGGTCCCAGAACAGCAAGAAAATCAACATCTGTTGTTTGAGCCACCTAGTCTGTGGTATTTTGCTATGGCAACCCTAGCTAATTAATATACCCCATTTTACAGTAAGAGATCTATCCAAAATCCCAGAACAAATTAAAACATGAACCAAGAAAGCTAGGTTTTTAAAAATTTTTTACTTTAGTAATAGACTGTTACTCCATTTTGGTATTATTTTATTACTCCATTTTATCTTTCAATAATAAAAAAAGAAACAAGCATTTTACCTAACATTGTAAAAGTAATCTTTATTGATTTTTTTTTATTATTACAAATGTACATATGCCCACTGTAGGGAATTTAATCTTAAACTAATAAAGATAACCTAAAAGAAGAAAATATAAGTCTGTTCCTCTTAGTCTGGTATCAGGGAAGCAGCCTTGCTTTCTGCTGTGTGGCTTTGCTTCAAATAGTCCCTCAATTCTTCCTTGGGATGTGGGGAAAGGGGATTGGCCAATGTAGTATGAGGGGGTGGGGCATAAATTGAAAGGGGAAAAAATGACATCAGTATGTTTGCTAGCCTCTAACAGCAATTTACACTGCTTTTCTAATATGAATATAGGCAACAGACCAAAGCAGGATTACACATGCCTATAACTTTGTCACTCTCAGAAATCGTGGATATTTTCATATCACATTAAAGTTTTTACAGATACCACTAAATATCATTTACCCCCATTACTTCAAAATTACAGTAGGTATTAGATCCACTGTATGGTCTTATTATTAAAAGGCATGTAGATTCTTTTACCACCAATGTGCTTCTTAATATATATTAATAATTGTGTGTTACTCATTATACTTAGTAAAGCATCTCAAGAACGGAGAAGCATGAATCCCATGTACTCAAGTTTGATATGAGGACAATTAATGACAATTATTGACACGGTGGGGGTGAAGGAAGGGGAGAGCAGAGAGAGAAAGAATGAGGGAGTGGTGGGGAAAGGAAGAGCAGAGAGAGGGAAGGAGTAAGGGGGGTGGGGTCTTGGGGTCTTGGTGTGTGCCACACCTTTTGGGAGCAAAACACGATTGTAAGAGGGTTGTTTCCTAACAGATGCAACCAGTGTAACATGGTTTCTTGTACCCTCAATGAATCCCCAACAATAAAAAAATAAAAATAAAAAATAAATAAATAAATAAAATAAAATAAATAAAAAAAAGAAAACAAACATTAAAAAAGTAATTGAAATATTTTAATAGACACCTCACAAAATATGCATTTGATATTATATTATATTCAAATAAGCACAGGAAAGATGCTCCACATTAAAATTATTGTTTTAATTATTTATTTTATTTATTATTTTTTTGGTAGAGACAGAGTCTCACTTTATCGCCCTCGGTAGAGTGTTGTGGCATCACACAACTCACAGCAACCTCCAACTCCTGGGCTTAGGCGATTCTCTTACCTCAGCCTCCCAAGTAGCTGGGACTACAGGCGCTTGCCACAATGCCTGGCTATTTTTTTGTTGCAGTTTGGCCAAAGCCAGGTTTAAACCCGCCACCCTCAGTATATGAGGCTGGCACCTTACTGACTGAGCCACAGACACCACCCTTTGTTTTAATTATTAGGGAAATGAAAATTATAACAACAATAAGATACCACTATACATTTATTCGAATGGACAAAATCCAGAACACTAACAACATCAATGCTGGTAAGGATGTTAAGCAGCAGGAGGGCTCATTCATTGCTGGTGGGAATGCAAAATAGTGTAGCTACTTTGGAATATAGATTGGCCATATTCCTTACAAAGGGAAACATACTCTTACTAGATGCTTCAATAATCATTCTCCTTTGTATTTACAGAAATTAATTGAAAGCATCCCACACAAAAATGTGCAGATAGATGTTCATTGCAGCTTTATTCATAATTGCAAAAAACTTGGAAGCAACTAACATGTCCTTCAATAGGTGAATAGATAAATTAACTATGATAAATCTAGACAATAGAAGGTTATTCAATGCTAAAAAATTAGCTAGCAAGTCATAAAAAGATAGAGTGGAAACTTGGGGGGGTGCAGTGGCTCATCGCTGTACTCCTAGCACTTGGGGAGGGAGAGGAAGGAGGTCTTATTGAGGCCAGGAGTTCAAAGCCAACCTGAGCAAGAGTGACACCCCCATCTCTGTAAAAAAATAGAAAATTAGCTGAGTATGGAGGCACACACATCTGCAGTCCTACGTACTTGGGAGGCTGAAGCAGGAGGATCACTTAAGCTCAGGAGGTTGAGTTTGCAGCTATAATGTTGGTACTGCACTCTAACTTGGGCAACAAAGCAAGACCCTGTTTCAAAAAGAAGAAAAAAGATATAGAGGAAATGTAAATTTATATTTCTAAGTGAAAGAAGTCAGTCTGAAAAACTACATACTGTGTAATTACAACTATATAACATTCTGGAGAAGACAAAACTATAGAGACAGTAAAAAGATCAGTGTTGCCAGGGGTTGAGGGGGGGAGGTATCAATAAGTAGAGGATTTTTAAGACAGTGAAACCATTCTATATGATAATATTATATAATGATGCATACATGCCATTATTTGTTTGGTTCGAACCCATAGAATGTACAACATAATGTAAACTATGGACTTTAGACAAGAATGATGTGTTGTTGTAGATTCATCAGTTGGAATCAATGTATTGCGCTAGTGGGGAATGTGGTATGTGGCAAATCTCTGTTCCTTCTGCTCAATTTTGTTGTGGACGTAAAACTGCTCTTTAAAAAACTGAAGACATTTGTATTCTGCATTTAGTAAGGTTTGCCTGTACCCTTCTGAGATGCACCGTAGGTGTGGCCCCACCAATTACCCTCCCTCCACCTCAACCTCCCCCCTTCCCTCCCTACCCTTTCCCCATATTCTTGTGTTATAGTTGGGTTATACCCTTCATATGATAGCTATAAATTAGCTTCATAGTAGGGCTGAGTACATTGGATACTTTTTCTTCCATTCTTGAGATACTTTGCTGAGAAGAATATGTTCCAGCTCCATCCATGTATACATGAAAGAGGTAAAGTCTCCATCTTTCTTTAAGGCTGCGTAATATTCCATGGTATACATGTACTACAATTTATTAATCCATTCGTGGATCGATGGGCACTTAGGTTTCTTCCATGACTTAGCAATTATGAATTGGGCTGCAAT
>CAUYON010088777.1:0-21089 GCA_963573935.1 Arctocebus calabarensis
AATTTTTATTAAATTATAATTGTGTGCATTGGTGCAATCATGGGGCACAATGTGCTGACTTTATATACATTCTGAAATATTTTCATTGAACTATTTAACATAGCCTTCATGGCCTTTTAATCACTATTCAAAAACATTTATATTCTACATTTAATAATTACTAAAGGCAGAGGTCTTTCTTCTGCGCTTCCTGCACGTGGGGAGAATTTGTCCCAGCAGCATCCTCGCCACGTCCCTGGGGGTGCTGACAAGGTGCAGGGTAACATGACTGTTTCCTGGTCTCCTTATCTTATCTTCATAATGTGTTGAGTCTCGTCCGCCACCACCACCACCATCATCTTCATGACCCTCTTTCACTCCTTCCTACTTTAAATGTTCTTCTTCCCTTCCTTGCGCCTGGAACGTTCTCTGCTCATTTCTGATCCTGGATCTTTGCTTCAGCTCTGGCTCCCGGCACTCTCCACTCCAGGAATACTCCGCAGACTCCCGTTTTTCTTACTAAAATATTATACAGCTTCAAGGCCATCTCAATGCCCCTCTTCTGGGAAGCCCTTCCCTTATCCGCTCATGCCCCCACTACCTGAGTACCTGGCACAGTATTAGAACTTCCACGCTGAACATTTTATTCTAATTCTGAAAGCTCTGTGAGATTGTAATTATTTCCTGAATTTCACAGGTGAGGCTGAGAACGACCAGACAAAGCCCCAGGAGCCTCACGGCTGCGTCTCTCGCACGCTGCCTTGGCATCCTCACGGTTCCCGGGGATCACGAGCTGTTCAGAGCAAGCGGTTCTCAAACACCAGGCTGAGTGAGCGTCAGAACCATGGCAGAAGTGCAGAAGCAGATACTCTGGGGTGGGGACCACACATGTGTTTGTGGTTTGCCAAGGGTCCCTGGTGGTTGCGGCTGTTTTGGTCACAGTTTGAGGACCACTGACATGAGAGCTGCACCAAGTGGCATAACTGAAGATAGCTCACTTGAAGCTCCAGGGAGTCTGACTCCCTTCCCAGACCTGCTGAAAGGGGAGCTCCAAGGTGGGAGGATCAGCAATCTCTAGCTGACTTCTTCCCCCAGGGGGTTTTATCATCTGGCAAGTTTGGAGAAACTAAGAGGCAGGCCCACCCAATTAGCACTTAATTGTATCCTGCTTTATTTTCTTCCCCAATTAGTTCTTTTGCATCAATTAAGCTCCTTGGAGGCCCAGGCAACACCACTTAATTCTAAATTGCCCTGAGAACAGGCTGGTGTTGGGCAGGTGACTGGCATTATGGAGAACTGGCTACATCTGCGTTGGGAGAGGCATTTCAGGGGTGGAGACCTGGAAGCTTCTTGCAGAGTTAATCCCTGGGCTTGTGCATGTCCCAAGCCTGAGGCTGCCCAAGGACCAGCTCCAGGCTCTGTCATTCCATGCGCTGACTTCATTATCTCCAGTGAGGTAGGAACTCACTGTTCTTTTGATCCTTCTTATGTGAATTTACCTGGGATTTGTGTTGTCCATGGGGCGAGGGCTTCCCAGAAGGGCCTGGCCTGATACTGTGCTGGGCACACCGTCCTGCTTTTTCCTTCCTACGTCCTCCTCCAGGGCATCTTGTTCACCTTGAACATCCCCTACATAGCAAATAGTGGTTTTCACAGGTTCAATTAATACTTTGAATTCCTGCAGGAGCCTCAGAGCTGTTAACAGGAATTATAGTGTTGTTGTTTGTTGTGTGCGTGTGTTATCCCACTTTCCCTGCCAAGCACTATTTTACTTTTTTCTTCAATCACCCCAGCACCTAGTCCAGTGCCTTATACATGGTTGACCTCTCTAAGTGATTTTTTTTCTCTAAAAGAATAAAATTATTAATTTCTCATGAGGAGGACTATTTGGAGGCAAAATGCGTGCTTCTGTGTTTAAAAATTATCAATATCTTTATCTTAAATCTAGCCCACACTTGACTAGACATCTTCACTACTCAAAGTCTCTGAGCTTCAGCTTCTTTATCATTGAAAATAGAAATAATAATCACTACCAATGCATCTCTAAAAATCTCCAAAAAATATGCATCACAGAGCACACATACAGCAAGTGCTCAGTAAATTGGGGGTGCATGATACAATACAGACAACTCGGGAGGTAGACAAAACAGCATATATTTTAGCCTCTCAAACAAAAATCAAAACAAGACAAAGGAAATAATAAAAACCCAGTGATGGTGTATTGTGATGAAACAGGCACACATTGTTTTGGCAACTAATTTAGGAACACACACCAAGAGTCATAAATAGCTTCACATACTTTTATTACCAACTATCACTTTTAAGAATGATTACTAAGCATTATTTCCAGAGAAGGACAGTTTCAATATAATCATCAGTGTAATTTATAAGAGTAGAAACAGGAAGTCACCTAAATGAACAAAGCAAAGGGCAGGATTACATAAATTATGGTGCATCAACTTAAAAGAATATCTTACAGCAATTAAAAAGGATGAGGGCAAAGTGGAGGTAGAAATATCCAGCAATTTAGTAAGTATAATGGAAAAACACAATTTTATGTATACTTTTATTAAAATGATTAAAATTTATATAGAGGCATAACAGGGTGAAAAGACATGAGCTTGTTTGCTCTGTTCTATTGGTGATACTAAATGTATTTTATATACACACATCTCTATTTTAAATCCCTTTAATGGTTCAGCAAAGCAGCTTTTATTGCTTTAATTTCTCAGGTGAGAAAACAAGGGCAAATATTTTATTAAATCACACATGTAAGAAAAAGATGTCAGAAGCCTTGGGAAGAACCTTGCCTCTCTGGCCCCCCAATCTTGGTTGGTTAAAATAATTCACGAATTATTTTCCTACCTTGGTTTTAGTTTCTCTTGAAAACTCATTTCTAATTAGACCTCATTTCATATCACAATGGTAGAGAGAAAAACAGATACATCAAAGGATTTACTTTATATGTACGATATACAGTTTTACAATTAAACTGTGGTGGATTGTTATATTGGTTCAAATCAACCATCTCCCAGTACAGAGTTTTGTGTAGTCCCTTCTCACATGGACACTAGGCCTGGCTATGTGGCCTGTTTTGGCCAGTGGGCAAGCTTGACATGAGAAGTCAAGGTCCTTTTGGAATCTAGCCACCAGGTGGCCCAAGCTAGCCATGTGGAGAGGCCACACACGAAAGAGCCCAGATAAAGCCCCAGCTCACAGCCACTACCACTTGGCAGCTACATGGAGAGAGCATCCTGGAAGACCCAGCTTCTGTGAAGCCCTCAGAAAACTGAATTTCTGTTAAGTGACCTCTGTTAACACCAAGTGAAGAACTATTTAGTAAGCCCTGTCAACCCCTAGAATCATGAATGATAAATCTTGTAGTTTGGGGACTCTAAGTTTGGGGATGATTTATTATTTAGCAATAGATGACTGATATAACAGAAATGAAAACCTTAAATTACCAGGAAACATTTTAAGGACTATCCGAGCACATAGTAGGTGCTTAATTAGAATAGAAGGAAGAAGGGCTAAATTCTCTAGCATGACATTCAATTCCCTTGTGATGGTCCACTGTAGCCTTCCACTCTAACAGGACAATGTCTCTGTTTGGAACCAGATTCGTCTACAAACTAGGCCAGCAGTGGTGGCTTAGGGAAGGCTTCTCAGAGGGGCAGGCTGTACAGTTCCACTATAAAGGGGCATTGTCCCTTCTGAAATGCCAGATCTTTTATAAGACAGAGAGCAATAGTTGCTGGGTAATTGCCCTTTCCCCTTCTAATGTTTCCATTCTTAGGTCTCACAATAAAATTCAGTCTCATGCTCATTTTTCTTACCTTCTTAAATGGAGCCTGCCATGGAGCTGCCATTTGTATTGGGATCTTAGGTAACCATGACTATTCCCAGCTATGGCATCCTCAAGCCACCGGCTTTGTTCAGGTGCCAGACATCTCTCCCTTGCATAATTACAGCAGCCCCCAAAAGTCTCCTAGCATCTTGGCTTACACTCCTCTGTTCCATTCTCTGTGGCAGGCAGTAGGCCATTTCTAAAGTACAAACTCAATTATTTCACTATACTTCTTAAAGACCTTCCAATAGCCTCTCCATTGCGTCAAAGTTGAATGTCTCAAACCTAAATAACGAGTGAACGTTCCATAGAGCATAGGCTAGGAATGAGAGTCATAGTTTAATAATACATTTGGGACACTAATGATTAAACAAAGTTATCCAGGTTCTTTTGTGTGTTTGTTACAGGACTTCTCAGAGCCTTTAATATGCGGATGTGATCAGTGAATCTGCAAAAGAATGATATGAAATCAGCATTTACTAAACTGATTTTCTTAGCAGGCTATCTTTGGTTCCAATATGTTAGTGTTTAGAATTGCTAAAGTATTCCCAAATTCTTTTGCTGGCAAACAAGCATCTGCATGATCTGAGCCCGGCTTAACTCTGCTGTTCAAATCTCTACATTTCTCCCAAGTTCTTGATTCCTGTGAACTTGGTGCCTGAGCATTGGCATTCCTTATATCCAAAATAACCCACCTGGTTCTTTCATGGCCTGGTTAATTCATAGCAGTCATTCAAATCCCAGGTCAGCCTTTCCTCCTCTGGGAAATCTTATCCTTTCCCCATGCTACATTACCTGCCTCCCAGCCAGCTGTGGTTTGAAATAAACTTTATTATATAATATCCCATGTTCTGGAGAGAGAGAGAGCTAAGTAAATGTTATAGAAGTTCCTTGATATGCTGGTAAATTCATCATAAAGTTGAAAATATCCCAAATTGAAAATGTATTCATTACCCCCAAATTACCCTAGCCTACCTTAAACATGCTCAGAACACTTCTATAAACTTATAGTTGAAAAAAAATCTAATACAAAGCCTATTTTATAACAAAGTATTGCATATATGTAATTTATTGAATACTGTAAAGAAAGTGAAAAAAAAGAATGGTTATACAATAATCAAAGTACAGTTTCTGCTGAAAGGGTATGGCTTTCACACAATTGGAAAATCCAACCATCTTAAGTCAAACTCCCATAAGTTGAGGACTGTCTGTGTTCAGAGAGAAACAAAGATGGAGTGAGATAGCAGCCTGTGTTCCTCAGTTCTCCTTTGTCTCTTGTTTCAGCACAGGCTGAAGCCTGGCTTCCAGGCCTGTGTTTGAGTTATGCATGTTTCATTCCAATGAACTCGCTTGTCCCCCCTCAAGCTTATTTGAAGGGGGCTTTGTTATGTGTTACCAATAGGTTCTTTCCTAAGCAACCGCTTGTTCTTTTTCCTTGAAAAACTTGAAATGCGGACGGCCCTCTCAACATACTTTGTCACGTTGTGAATATTAATGGTAATACTCGAGCAGGTCGATTGTGCATTGAGAATATGAAATATGTGTGTCATTTAAAAACAAATGATTGTCTACACAGTGCCTGGGCTGAATTAGTCTCCACCAGGTTGTCACATCTGCTGCAAAGGGAAGCGGAGGTAATGCATCTGTGCCAGACTTATAGATCCCAAGGTCAGGACCAAAATGTGCAGATTCAGGAAGGTGCTTTCTCACTAATGATTTGTTATCATTAACTTGACACACGGGTGGATTTATAAAGAGAAAAATGTTAATAAAATGTTCTTCAAGCTACATTTCTGCTTTGCTGAGTTGTCATTCCATTAAGCAAATTTGAGGCAATGTAATTACTACAAGATTCTACATATTTGCAAATGAATTTGTGAATTTATTTGGGAAATGAATGGGTTTTAACGTGGCTTGTTGGACTAATTCTTCTTATTTCCAGAAGATAGTCTGAGTTTCTAAGAGCTAGCAGGCATGACGATGCAGTTTACCTTAACAAGGTCACAGACAGATGGACCAGGCTTTAAATCCTGGCTCTGTCATTTGGTGATGGCGTGACGATGGCACAGTCACTTTTCTGAGTCTAAGTTTTCTTACCCGTCAAGTGGGTATGATGATAATAGGAAGGAATCAGGTCTGTAGGGATGTTTGGGGATTAAGTTGGGTAAGACATGTTTAGAATGCTGACATTGAATACTTGGTAATTATTATTTCATTGTAAGCTGTCTTTTGATTGTTGCTATTAGGAAAAAAATTGCCATTCATAGACATATTTACAAATTTAAATGTGTGACGACAAACGGGAGTCTGGGCCAAGCATGGTTGAGGGGGAGGGGAGGTGGGGCAGCTGCACCCCCTGACATCTGTCACAGGCAGCAGCCTAGAGGGGCAAGAGTGGGAACACACATGGATGCCATTCCGAGCAAAGCTGCCCCAGACTTTAATTCATGATAGCAAAGTCTTAAGAATGAACTTGGCCACGCATGTGGGTACCTTATAGTCATTAACTGGCTGCTTGATGTTCAAAGCATTTATATTTTCCAGTATTCTCTAGGGTTCTAATCTGTACCCTAAAAGCCATTTTCGAAGGCCATATGCATGACAGAAATGAGGTGGAACTTGGAGTGAAACCTGCTGCCTCCTGGTCATTTTGACTTTTTATTTTCCTTTGGGTTCACCTTTGCACCACCTGGATCCTGTTTCTGTCTCTGTAAGAGGGAGATAATAGTATTACGGTGTGACATAAATGCCTGTCCATTCAACAAGCAAAGTACCGAGGCCTGGGGACCCAGTAGGGAACAAGGACAAACATTTTGTCCTACTAATGTACATTTTATTGGAGGGGGAGGTGAGGTGGTAAAACACAGATGTGGTGAAATAGTGATTGCTGACAAAGAGGATGGGGAAATGTCAGTCCAGGGTCAAGGTGGGGGTCAGTGGAGAATTAGGAGCACGGCCTGGTGGGATCAGACTTAGGCTCAACTGTAGTTATCTACAACAGTGTTTTTTAACCTGTTTGGAAAACACACCTAAGATCCTCTCATGGCACACAGGTTGAAAAATCACTGGCCTAGCCCTGCGCTGTGCTGCACTCAAGTTGACGATCACTGGAAAGGCTGAGGGGCTGTGTGTGAAATCTGATTTCATTTCAATTAACTTAAATTTAAAAATCCTTCCTTGATTCAGCTATCAGAAAACTTCTATGTGTGTTTGGAATGACTCAGCTGTGCAAATCTGCTTTTTCATCTATAAACATATGAGATCTAAATAAAGATGAGGTATTAACAATAAAAATGTACCATCCATAGGAAGACGTGCTGTAATTCTCAAAGGCACTCCAGAGTTCAAAAATTTAGGATGAAAAGATTAAAGTTAAAAAATATCTCCATTATACTTTTATCTGCATGATCTGCTAAAATAATAATGTTATGAATATATTGGGTTCAATCAACTATAGTCACGTTAATTGTACCTGGTTCTTTTTACCTTTTTAAAAAAAGTGTAACTACTAGGAAATTTAAAATTATTGACATGGTTTGGATTCTATTTCTATTGGAAAGTGGTGATATAGAAAAAGCCTTGCACCCAGCAAGGTGCGTATTAATGAATTCATTCATTCATTCAGCACAAATGTACTGGGTGCTTTCTGTGGATAGGGCCTAATGCTCATAGAGGGAAATCTATGCATCCTCTTGACCAAATGAGACTTCTATTCTAGTGGGAGAGACAAAATAAAACAAAATAGCACACACAAAATAAAATTATGCAAGATCATGGTAAGTGCTGTGGGGGAATCAAACAAGGATTTGAAAAATCACCAGGTGGAGAGGGATGCCAGGGAGGTGGGCTTCCTCCAGGAAGGAGCTCTGCGAGGTGAGGAGTTACTACCACTGGGAAGACTGTTATCACAACTGACACACCAAAGTGCTTTTAAAACCCTCAAGTGCCATAAAAGTGAGTTATTATTAATATCTGTGTTCTTACGGGCAGAGCATTTGGCTAGAATATGATCCCCTTGAGAACAGAGATTGAGTCACAGTCAAAGGTTCATCCCCCCGTTAAGAGGCACATGAAAGGTCTTGGTGAGGATGTGAGGTGTCCTAGGACCCCTGGGAAGCACTAAAGAGGTCCTGGTTTAGCAGGAAGAGAAACGTTCAGTGATGTAAGCAGGAGATGATCTGTTTTCAGGGCTGAATAACTGATCCTCGTCCTGAAGACTAAGTAAGTGGGGAGATACCTTGGAGCAGAAAGCTGTATGTAGCTTGTGGATGTGAGGGGTGTGCAAGCTTCAGGTTGGCGGGGAGGGCAGGAGGGTGCTGCAGGCAGGAGGCATGGTAGCAACAAAGCTTCAGAGGTGGGACCTGGTGGCCAAGGCTAGCAATACTCCTAGGAAGGTGGGGGTGGGGGTGAATCCACTCCACCCTTTGCGTCCTCCCCTGTGGGTTACCTCAGTTATTCTGAGCTGCCACTAGATAAAAGAGCTCAGAGAGAAATAAAAATCTAAATACAGCTCAGGTATTTCCAATAAAAATTTATCAACTGAATTAAGGTATTCTGTAATTATAAAAGCACTCCAGATTTTGAAGAATTAGGATTAAAAAAGGGGGGAAATCTTGATTAGATTTTTGATTCTCATACGTTGAAAGGATAATATTTTTGGATATGTTGGGTTAAGTGGAACATAATATTAATTTTATCATCTTTTTAACTTTGCAAAAATGTAATTACTAGAAAATTAAAAATTGCAAACATGGCTTACATTCTGTTTCTACTGCAGAGTGTTGCTCACAGCTCTGTGTAGGCAGGACACCAGTAGGGCCAGTCTGGCCAAAGCCCAGCCCTCTTTTCAGATGGACCCAAGGGCAGGGCTTCCAGACATCCCTATAATTTATTGCAAGTGGTCATAGATGCTGGAGCCACATTGGGTGCACAGCCTCAGAGTGTGACAAGAGCAGCTCAAGCCCTCTCCCTGGAAGGGTAAGAATGGTTCCAAGTTCAGGTGTGCTCTCTGCACATGTTACCTTGGTGATGTGGAACCTCTTGTGTTAATTCTTTTTTTTTTTTTTTTTGCAGTTTCTGGCCAAGGCTGGGTTTGAACCCACCACCTCCAGCATATGGGGCCAGCGCCCTACTCCTTTGAGCCACAGACGCCACCCTCTCTTGTGTTAGTTTTATAAATTGCATGTGTGAAAAGGGTGATCTATATGGGTAGTCAGGATTCAAACCCAGAACATGGGCAGATTCTCATCCCTTGTGCAATATTGAATCTTTGATAATGATGCTGAAAGAAGCTTGGTTCCTTACTAGGCCACCCCTACCCCCATTTCTCAGATAGGACCCAGAGAGAGGCTTCAATTAGTTAAGGGTGATGCAGTCAACTGTCTTTATTATCAGAAGTTTCCTTCTAAATGGAATTCCATGGAGAGAAAGTCTAAGGCCTCTGGGCCAGGGGAGAAGGCGCTGCTCTTCCCGTCCACAGGGAAACAATAAAACTGAGATTTATTGAGCACTGATCTCCAGGCAGGAGGAGGCTACAGATGTGATCAAGGTCTAGCTGGGAGTGAGTTTCTCATTCCCAAATCTATCACCTGCCTCCATCCCTGCCCCAGTGGAGACCAAAGCTGCACCATTTGGCTTTCCTCCGGCCAGAGGGTCACAGCTGCACACTTCCCCAGGCAGAGGTGAGCCCAGATTGGGCAGCTGCCGCTGTTGGGAGCTGGACCAGAGGAGGTGAGGCCCACCCTGTGACAGGACTCCCTGAGGCTATTTATAAGCTCACTTCCCTGCCCTCTGGGACCTGCCCCATGCCTGTTCTCTGTCCTCTGTCCTCATCCTCAGGAGTGAGCTGTGTCATGCACACCCTTTCGCTTTGGTGGATTCCAGGCCAGGATGTTTGGACAGAAACACAAGCATGGGCTCATCCTGTTGTGGGGCCTGAGACCACAGTGAGCCCCATGGAGGGACTTGCCTGAGTTCTTCTGCCTGCAAAGAACGGCTCAGGGTCTAGTCCTGGGACCGGGGATGTGGGCGGCTGTTTCCCCGGGCTCGTTGGGAAGGTAGCTCCACGGTCCCACTCTGGGGAACAGCACTTTGGTGTGACAGTAGTTAGGGAGCAGGATGGGCTGCCCTTGCTCTCCTGATGACACTGGGAGTCTCAGCTGTCTATTGACTGAAACATTTCACATCCCTAAAAGTTGTCGCTATCTGAAAACTAACACTCTGAAATGTTAGCAGCAGTTAATGTCTTTAGGTGCTGAGTTATTTTTCTATCTTGAATTTCCTTTTCTTTTCACTGAACATTTTCTTCATGGAGCCTATATCGCTTTATACTAAGATTATTTGAAAAAAAGAAAACCAAAACTCCCCTCCGCACCCAGAAGGCAACCTATAACTCCCCTAGAACAGCTTGTCTGCTAGAGCCGAGAGGGTCCATTTCTGAATCCGTCCGAGACCCACACCCTAAACACTTCATAAATCACTCATGCCTCATTTCTTCATCAGGAATAAAAAGTGTTCTTTGATCCGTGGGCTTTGCCTAATTTATTTCACTCAGTCATCAAAAATAAAGCAAAAAATAAGATGGTGATGAAAGAAGGTAGAGAGGCCTTTGATTCGGGTCTCTGGCCCCACAAGCAGTTAGTTTACAGGTTCTTTCCAGCATCCTCCATGGCCTTGCTGCCTTCACTCTATGCTGTGTCCCATCGCCGCTTCTCTTGCATCACAGTCCTGGAGCTTCAGCTGGACATTTCCATGACTGCTGTCTGCACGCTCCTCTCACACATGCTGTTCTCGCGTGGTGCCTGGGCTGGGAATTAACATCCTGATGTCATCCTGTTCTACCTCCACTTTGTCCAGTGGCTTTAGGAGCAGCCGTTCCATCCAGACGTTCATTACTTTGCCAAAGATGTTCAATATACAGTCACCTAGATTTGTACTTCTTAAAAGTGGTTGACTCCGTGTCTGTAATGGTGGTATTTTGTGTATCGCCGTTGCCAGATCACGCCTTGGGCTGTCAGTGCTCTCTTTACTACTGAAGATAGAACCATTAGCCTCAATAAATCTAATCTAATCATTAGAGAGCCACTTCCCCAAACCTCAAGAACCAATTCGGAAAACTCATGCTTACAATTCTGTTCCTCTAGAACCATATGGGTTCTATATTAGTCAGGGTTCTCCATAGAAATATACTCATGGGGCGGTGCCTGTGGCTCAGTGAGTAGAGCACTGGCCTCATATACTGAGGGTGGCAGGTTCAAACCTGGCCCCAGCCAAACTGCAACAAAAAAAATAGCCAGGCATTGTGGCAGACACCTGTAGTCCCAGCTACTTGGGAGGCTGAGGCAAGAGAATTGCCTAAGCCCAAGAGCTGGGAGTTGCTGTGAGCCACAGCACTCTACGGAGGGTGGCAAAGTGAAACTCTTGTCTCTAAAAAATAAAAAAGAAACCGACTCATAGGACATAGATGAATAGACACATAGGTAGATAAACAGGTAGAGATTTACTAGAAGAAATTGCCTATTGTGGTTATGGAGGCTGAGAAGCCCCCAGGTTGGAAATAGGTGAGCTAGAGACCAATGAGAGCTGGTGGGATAGCTCTAGTCTGAGTCTGAAAGCCTGGAAAGCAGATGAGCTCATGGTGTAAACTCCAGTCTGGGGGCAAGAGAAGACCAATTTCCAGCTCAGCATTGGACAATACAAGCAGGCTAAGTTCCTTCTTAGCCTTTTTGTTCTGTTTATGTTTTCCCTGGATGGGATAATGCCCATTGCATTAGGGAGGACAATCTTCTTTATTCAGGCTACAGATCATATGTTAATCTTATTCAGAAATGCCCTCCCAGACACACCCCAAACAATGTTTAGTAAAATGTCTGGTTAACCTCATGGGCCGGATAAGTTATCACACTAAAGTAATCATCACACATGTCTGATATAACAGGGACAGGTGCTGAATCCTCCAGGGCTCTCAATTTGTAAGCAACAGAGATAAGTCTCTGATGATTTATACAGAAAAGACATTTTTAAAGAAGCTATTAAGCAGGGCAAAGGCTTAGAAAGGGAAAACAAAACTTATGTAATCCAAGTTGAAAAGGAATTCCTGAATGCTTATAACCCACAAAACTCATATCCGGTATGTATTTGAAATTCCTGTCAAGAAGAAAAAGATGAACAGTCTAATAGTCAGACTTAGACTTACTTATGCTGCAGTAACAAAGAGCCCCCCAGATGGCTCTAGATCAGCACAAGCTTATTTCCTGTCATGTGAAGTTTATTGTGAAATCTGTTTCTCAGGGAACTGTGTCCTTCTCACAAACTTAGTGGCCACAAAGAATGAGGGAGCTGGAGGTCTTACTTGGCCAGTTAGGTGCTTCTTTTCTTTTCCACTTTTTAGCTGAAACAAACCTCTGGTTAACTGGGCAAAGGGGTTGGAAGAGTGAGAAATTCACCTGTACCTGAAAAGAGAGAAGAACTGGATACAGGTGTGTGTAAGTGTCTACACCACAGACCAAGGACATACTTATGAAAGAGAAATATAGGACAGACAAACACATAAGATGCCCAAAAGATACCATTTTATACCCATTAGATTGGCAAAATAAAAACAATAATTGCTGTTAATAGCAAACCTTGGCAAGGATGAGGACTTGCAATGTGTCATCTTTTGTGTTAGAGTATAAATTGGTACAATCACATTTGAGAAAGCCATTTGGCAAAATTTAGAGGCACTTTATTATTTCAATCTTGAGATTCCACTTCCAGAAATATGCACCACTCGAACAAGGATGTAAGTATAAGAATAGACATCACGGCATTGTTTATAGTAGTAAGAATTGCTGACTACCTAAATGTTCACCAAAGGGAAGATGGGTAAGTAAATTATGGTCTGCATGTGTGGTGGAAGACTGGTATATATCATCATGGATAAATCATAACAAATATCATTTAACAACAACAAAAAATCAACTTGCAGAGGATACTTGTAATAAGATAATTTATATGATAATTAAGATGTGGAAGATAGTGCTATAAATTGTTATTATGTTTACACCCTATTTTCCCTCCTGCCTTCAGGTGTATTAATACTGCTATCTAATTCTATTCCTTGACTTCTAAATTTCAGTTATTATAAATTTCATTCCTAGAATTTTTATTTAGTTTGCTTAAGTCATCTGGCCGGTCATTTTAAAACACTTTTTGGCTATTTTTGAAGGTGTTCTCAACTTCCTATTTTCTATCCCTTAAATACTATATATGTACGTCAGTATATCTGTATGCTTATATATAACATATTTTCTATTTTTAATAATCTTAATATCTAAGACCTTGGGGGTAGAGGAGGTGTCCCTTTCTACCATTTCTTTCAGTTTCTGCTGACTTTCTTTCTTGGTATCTTATTTCCTCATGTTTCTGTTCATTTTTATTGCTTTCTTCTGTTTGGAAGTATTTTTTTGGGGGGGGGACAGATTCTCACTTTGTCACCCTTGGTAGAGTGCCATGGCATCTTAGTGCACAGCAACCTCAAACTCTTGGGCACAAGCGATTCTCTTGTCTCAGCCTCCCCAGTAGCTGGGACTACAGGCGCCTGGCACAACACCTGGCTATTGTGTTGTTCTTGTTGTTGTTGTTTAGCAGGCCTGAGCCTGGTTCGAACCCACCAGCCCCAGGGCATATGGCTGACACCCTAACCACTGAGCTACAGGTGCCCAGCTTGGATGATTATAATTTTAGGATTAAGGAACCTCACTAATAATACATTTTTTTTTAATAAAGGTTTTTTGAATTTTCTTCTGCTAGATACCCAGATGCAAAATTAGGAGTGCTAATTTCTCAGCTTTGAATTTTATGTTACCACATGGGTAGTGTCTGTTCAAACCCCACATCTGCATGCATACTGGGCAGTAGTTACAACTTCTTGGGGGACACATATTTGGTGGAGGGAGGTTGTTTTCTGTGTCCTTACCCTTCGAGACCTAAACCAAGACACTTATCACCTTCCTTTGTCAGAAGAGGGATTTTTTTCCTTCCCAGCCCAATCTTTCATTCCAGGATTTAACTTAGAGGTCTCAGTTTCCCATCTGCCCAGGGCTCCTTTCTCCTATTTTGATCTTTTCCTTTTCTCCTTCTCTTTTGTCATTTTCCCCCTTCTTCTTATCTTTCCTCTTCCTCCTCCTATGTGGCAGGTGTCTCAAGGCAGCCCAATTTTTCCTCTCCTTCACCACTTTTGCTTAATGCTTTCATTTTGCCTTTAACT
The DNA here is from genome assembly GCA_963573935.1 of Arctocebus calabarensis. Lineage (NCBI taxonomy): Eukaryota > Metazoa > Chordata > Mammalia > Primates > Lorisidae > Arctocebus > Arctocebus calabarensis. The sequence goes on from CAUYON010088777.1 coordinate 14,076, forward strand.
CCTGTGGATTTCACTTCATTTATTATGAAGTCATCTATTTATTGAATACCTTCTTCTTTCTAAGACTTTTATAATGGGTGGGGGTCAGAATATCTATGTTCCAAATTGAAGCAGAAATTACCCAGGGAATATTTGTGTGTGTTTGTGCATATGTATATAACTTACTGTATATACTAATAATGTGTCTATGCATAATAAATGTCATATTCAGGATGGAAATTACCTATGGAAGGCCAAAAGACAATGGGATGGGGGAAGGATGCATAGGGCTGCACAATTATCTGCAGTATTTTATTTCTTAATATAAATCTTAAGCAAACACAGAAAAATGCTAAGATTTTCATCATGCTGGATGGTTGTAAACCAGGTGTATATGATAGCATCTCAATGCTTTATGGCATGTTGAAAATATTTTATAAGGGCAGAAAGAAGGAAGGAAAGATGCAAGGAAAGAAAGAAAGAAAGAAAGGCAGGGCAGAAGTAGCTGGGCAATACCCTGAGCCATGGCCGAAATCGGGTCACAGAATTTGGGAGTCCCCCCTGCCACCACCAGACCCTGGATCCTAGGTCCTCTGTCTGCCACCACTATCCCTGAATACTCAATGTCGCCACCCACTGTCAAATTAGAGTTCTGACAGTCTGAGTCTCTGCCATCACCTCCCCATGTGTTCAGGGCACACTCCCCAGCCTGGGTCACACACCCTCCCCCTAAGTGCAAGGGAAACTAAGAAGGGAGATTTACTATATAAGGCTGACCCTGCCTTATAAAAGTGGCATATTTCTCAATCACGAGAAGGGACCTGATGTTCAACTAACAGCCAAAAGTTAAGAGCCAAATGCCAACCATGCCTGTGAACATTGAACCCTTTCTATAAGATCCTAACTATTGGCCAGATCCTGGACCTGGTCCTTTACGTACAGTGGCTCCTGTGTTCTCCCTCCACCTGGGCCACCCCCTCACTCCCAGGGGGGTGAATGTTCTCACTCTAGCTGTACTGATGACAATGAACTAGACTTATTCCACGTCACAGGGCAAGTCACACGCAGCATGAAGATTGCAATCTGGATCTACTCGACTCCAAATTCTTATTTCTGACATTTTCCCAGACATAATTAAAGGGAGGCACTGGCCGTATTTGCATCCACCTCCTCCCCATCATTTCATGGTTATCAACAGATACCTTCTAGGATGTGCTTCATCCTTGCCCTGAGGGCAAGATAAACAAAAGGTGATCTTTCTTCTTTGTTATAATTCATCAAATTCATTCCATAGAGTATTTGGTTTCAATAAATTCCACATAGTCACATGTAGCCCCAGGTACTGTGTGGAGCTGAGAGCTAGGGAGGAGTGGGCACCGAGGCATTTTCCCAAAGCCATCTCTAACAAGGGCAGGGGTTTCAGGCAGAGTGACAGGAAGGAAAGTATCTTGTTTGAGATTTTGGGAGCTCTTCAAATCCTTCTCCGTAAACATCTGTCACAACAGGCAACACGTGAAACAGGGTAAAGATCTGTGGTTCACGAGGATAAATATGAAAAGAAGGAAGGGCCAGGGTGCGGACGTGCCTAACTGGAGCATGTGTTTTGGTGCCATAGACACGGATCACATGCTAAGCCTTCCTCAAACCATCTGGCTGACTGTCTGCGAGGCCCAGAAATTGGTCCCATTTTCTCAAAATTAAAATTCAATAAGAGGCATCTTTCATTTCAATCTCCTGCCTTTGTGTAGCAGACACAATCCTCTGGTGACAAACGCAGGTGAATTGAATTTTGTTTTTCCCATAATAGTTGCATCTAGCAGGAAACTAATGTATTAGTTATCGGAGATGAAAATAAGCATAATGCCTGATCCTGAACTTGAAATTGCATAACTGCAGCAAAATGCCTTTCGATTGAATCGCACATTTGTTTTCCTTTTCTTTATTTCCTTCCTTCTTCTTTCTGTTAAATCTCCATTTATCTGTTATGATCACAGCTTATTAGAGGGCTGCTTTGGAGCACATTGAAAGGAGAGAACTCTCATTTAATGCATCAGGAGTCCTACCCCCAGGCTCTTAAACACTCACCCCGAAGCCTTCAGCAATTTGTCTTCTCCAAACCTAGAATCCAGGACACGTACTCATTCAATTCATTGTTTAACACGTGTATTCAGAGCCTATGTGTCTAATCAGGAGAATGGGGGCCTTTGTCTAGACACAATAATGGAAATTGATACCCTGTGAGCACTCGCCATGTGCCCAGCCCTGCATCAACATAATCTCTAACCCCCACATCATCTCAGGAAGGGAGCTATTATTCCAATTTAACCTATTATGAAACAGAATCTTAGGATGGTAGAGTGGATGGTGGGGGGTGAGGAAAGGAGAAGGAGAAACATTACACTGGGATTGGGCTGAAGAACGAGGTGGGTGGAGTTGCAGTTTAGAGCTGAGAAGCTTGGGAGACAAGTGGGCCTAGGGTGGGGTGAAAAGCAAAGGTTAGTTTAGGAGTCATCCAGAGGCCTTTTGGTTTAGGAATCATTGGATTCCAGAGGCCTTTTGGAAGGCCAGATGGAAAAGTTATTGACAGAGTCAGTAAATCTAGGGGTGGCATGGTTCAGAGGGAGTTTGGACTGGCCTTGGGGTCAGTGCACTTTAGTAGCATAGTTAATCACAGCCTTCTGGCAAGTACTGAGCTGAGATTCATCCTTCTCTGCATCCCATGCCCATTCCCTGCAGTGACTGCAAAGCCTTACTCTGTCCCTGATACCCACGGCTGAGCCCAGAGAGGGGCAGTGATGTTCCATCACTCACGCTGGGAACTTGGGCTGGGACTGGATTTTATAATCAGCGCAGAGACTAAATTCACCAAAGCGGCATGCACACTTCTGGGTCACATTTTGTCTCCACCTGAACGTGATAGGAGATTTGAAGTGGGCATTCCCACGCAAGAGCAGGTCTCTTTTTCTGGGTTTAAATCAGATTTATAAGAATCACTATCTCATTACATCACCTATAGCTCTGACTTTTCCCATGGTTCCCACACACATTTGTGCCCTTCTGCCCACAGAATGAAACTCTAAAATTTGGTGATCAGAATATGGTTTAATCACCTTTGGTTTCTGTCCAAACCAGTTCAGTTCAGAAAACATTTATTGAAAATGTGTATGTGTCCGGTCTGATGTTGGGGAAAACAGGAGCGTAGGCATTGTTATCTAAAACCAACATCGCCATCTGTTTAAGAACCTAAACCTAATTCTAAGGTGACTTTAATAACCTGAAAAGTCAAAAGGGGCTGCATTAAATCACTTGTAGCTAGACATTGAATATATTACCTTCAAGGAAACTGACTACCGGGGCTTATAAGTGTCAATACATGTGGATTTGGGACACCTCTGTGGTTTCTGGTTATCATGAGTGCATTCTGTGGCCTGTGGCAGCCAAGGGGACTTATGCTCTGGGGAGAAGCAAGACATTGCACTGGGAGCCATTGAAGGAGAATAGAACCAGGAGTCAAAGCCTGAGCACACAGCATTCAAAGAAGACCATTTATTAAAAATCTGTTACACAAAAGGCTCTGTTAATGAAGCCGGGATGATAAGGTTGACTTATTGTCCTCTAGCGATTCACAGACTAATGGTGGACTGATAACCTGGTCACCAGCAATTTTAACAGCATTCAGTTATTTTCATATGGGGCGGGGGCAAGAGGCGGCAGATCCCACCACCGTCTTGGGGAATCAGGACAGAGTTCATGTCAGGGGCGTCATTCAAGCTGGGCGTACGGTGGCAGAATTTGGATGTGAGAAGGTGGATTTAGAGAAGCTTGCAGGCAGAGGGAACCACAGTAAAAATGAGAAACCGTGGGAATGGGTCTCAGAAAGAGTGAGGAACACACTTTGACTCTGCAGGGCAGAGTTTCGTGAACAGAGTTCATGATCACTAAGACTGAAAAGGAAATATGGAAAAGACGCCGAGGAGACCAAGGAATGTGCAGCAGGAATGGAACCAGGGCTTTGTTCTTCAGGCAAGGGAGAGCACAAGAGGTTCCTTGAGCAGCGACAGAAATCGGGTGACACCTCTGTAGGGGGTATGGACTGTGGGTGGGACATTGTAGGTCACCGTCCAGTCCAGGGGATATTGGTCCTTACAAAGGTAATAAGGTGTCGTAACAACCTGGTACACAGAAACATGTGAAAGAACTCAAGGCCTTGAACTTAGTAAAAATACTTATCCTTTCAGCACTTTCTTCAGGATTCATCTCCAAACCAAATGACTTGTCAGATCTTTAAAAGAATCCAATCATATCATCCTTGGATCTTATATCCTACAATGGTTGTTATTCGCCTTTAGGATCAAATCCAAGTTTTGTGTTCAATGAGAGGTCCCTACCACCTGGGCATCTGTCCCCAACTCATCCCCAGGCCATCCTTGGCTGTGCCCTAATAGCTCATGCCTCCTCTACTCCCCTCTGCTGCTTACTCTCTTAGAAGGATTTTGCTTCCAGTTCTCTGTGCGTCCTGCTCAGATCCCCCTCATCCTTCCAGGCAGGTGGCCTTCTCCAGCCTTTGCTTGGCAGCCCCCTTCCTGGCCCACAACAACTTCCTGAGTCAGGAAGCTCCTGCTTTGTCCTGGAACTGCCAGGGACCAACACAGTGAAGAAACAATGTTTGCACAGCCAGCTCCAGAAATGCTGACTTCCCTAGCAGGTGTGTGTTCAGGAGTCACACCTTCCCCTAGGCCACCTCAAGAGGACCCCAGACTTCTGTCTTCCCTTAAGATTCCTACTGAATTGGACGGGAGCTGAGCTTCCTGCTGAGTCTATATGAATGGGACATCTAAAGGAAATCTACATTCAAGGATTCATACAACAGACAATTCTTGGCTAATTCTAATGGAGAAGGTGAAGTTTGGCCTCTCTTTCCCAGATGTTCTAGTGAAAGAGGTTCAAAAGCTTTAACGATATGGACTCTTGGCTCACATGACTGTGTAGCCAGAAGGATCCAGCCAAGAGTACATTTTATGTACACCAAGTATATAAAATACTAGTCAAACTCCAACCTTGGTTCCAGATACTTCAGTAAAAAAGTTTAGTAAATGAAGACAGAACAGCCCAGCCTATCTCCTTACACCATGCTGCCACTTAGGTTCATTCTCCTTGCATTTGTGTCATGGACCTGCTCTGGTCAGATGTTCCCTGGGTGCTGTACCTTTGTTACCTCCCTGAATCCACACAACACACCAAGGAGTCCTGTATCTGCCCTGGAGATAATAGCCTGAGAATCCTGTCTCCATGCCTTGGAGAAGAAGGATGAGCACCTACTGGGTGATGCATAGAATAGGAGTTGAGATTCAAAAGTTGGTCCAAAATTAAGGGTCAAATGCCCACCATGTTTACAAGGCTTACATCTGTATAGGATCCTTAGTTTGGCCAGGCCAGACCTGTTCACCAGCAGTCTGGGTGCTCTACATACACTATCTCCTTCTGCTCCTGACCCTCCCCCCCCCCCCCCGCCACCGCCTTGGGTGATACCACCATGCCCATGTATAGAGCTAGAAGGATATAAAGTTATATAAATTTGTCTCAAATCATATGGTTAGGAATTGCCAAAGTTAGCATTCATCCCTGGATCTCTGTGGTCAGATTCCAAGTCTAACCATAATAAGCTATGGACTGTGGGTGGGACATTGTAGGTCACCATCCAGTCCAGGGGATATTGGTCCTTAAATAGGTAATAAGGTGTCATAACTAACTGATACGTAGACCTGGGTTTCCTTCCTTGCTTTTTACCTTACTAATTACGTGACCCTGTCTGGGCTCCTTAACCCCTCTGAGCCTCAACCTCCAGATTCCAAATTCAGATGGATACCAGTGTTCTGCTCCCAGGTTGGCTGGGAGGCTGAAGGGGCTAATGCTCAGCATGGAGCATTGCACGCAGTAGGACCTCAAGGAGGTCTACCTATTGTTATTGCCGTTTTCATTTTAACCCCTCCCCTGGGCCTGGCTTTGATTCTGGGTTTGGGAGAGCAGAAGAAGTTTCTTCCTCTTGCCATGAGGGGATGGCTGTGATACAGATTTGCTTTCTCATTTCAGCATGAGTGGGGATGCCAAGACTGGCAACTTGTTTCCTCCCATGCGCTGCTGCACAGCCAGCTGCTGGAGTCCCGGGCCTCCCAGCTGGCTTAGAGCAGGCAGGCTGGCAGTCACAGAGGCAGGGTCTGTGGAATCTCCTGGGCTTATGCTTCCAGAGAGACCCTCAGCCCAGAGAGGCCCACTGGGACCTCTGCTCAACTTCCCATTGGCTGCTGAGTTGGGAGAAAGTTTGCAGCGACTGGAAGGCAGCCTCTAATGTACCTCACTGGGCTCTCTCTCTGGTTGCTAGTGCACACTGTGCTGTGCATGGTGGTCCCACTGCATCAACATTTAATGCTTGGGAAAACAAATGTCTTCCTTCTCTTCCTTCCCTTTCCTTGGTGAACTGAGGAAACCCATACTGGGTCCCTTGTGGTCTTGTCCCACAAAATCCCAACAAGTTTTATCATCACATTCCTTTTCTTTATCACCGTTTAAGTTGACAGAGCCCCAGAACCTTCCCTGAAAATGGGACAGGAGGTCACATGATCCACATAAATGTCAGCAACATGGACCTTTGTCGGTTTGCAATGAAATTGCAAATTCAACCCTGCGTTCAATTGATATGTGGCTTTAAAATCACTATGTACCCATGAGTCTCAGATTCCACATCTGCATGTGGGGCTAATCACACCTGTGTCATGGGGTATCTTCACCCATGAATAAGCACGAGCTACATGGGGGCTGGGCTGGAATCATCATCCCAGAAAAATGCTGCATTTAGTGTTTTATTTTTTAAATTATTATAAAATGTACATAGATAAAACTTAACATTTTAACCATTTTTGAGTAGTTTTTAAAATTCATTGGTAATTGATATTCTACATTTAAGAAAATGCCATGAAGGCTATCTCTAACAGTACGATCAAAATATTTCTGATTGTATATGAAGTAAGCACATTGTGC
>CAUYON010088781.1:0-21124 GCA_963573935.1 Arctocebus calabarensis
TTTTTTGAGACAGAGCCTCAAGCTGTCGCCCTGGGTAGAGTTCTGTGGCATCACAGCTCACAGCAACCTCCAATTCCTGGGCTCAAGCGAGTCTCTTGCCTCCACCTCCCAAGTAGCTGGGACTACAGGCGCCCGCCACAATACCCGGCCATTTTTTGGTTACAGTCGTCATTGTTGTTTGGCGGACCTGGGCTGGATTCGAACCCACCAGCTTAGGTGTACATGGCTGGCACCTTAGCCTGTTGAGCCACAGGCACCGAGCCTGCTTTTATTTTCTGAATATCCAGTTTTAGCACCATTAACTAAATGCTGATTCTGAAGTACTCACTGTCATATGTTTAATTTTTACGTATCTTGGGTATGTTTCTGAACTTTTGTTTCAGTAAACAAAATAATAATACAATAAACTGTATTGTTTACTAATCTAGCATTCTTTTTCTGGGACAGTTTTTAAAAATTACAATGTTTAAATTATTGTGGATTTAAAATAATATAAGCTTGTATCTATTCATTAATTCATTTGAAATTTATTGACTGTTTCCTGTGTGCCATACACTCTACTCAAAATTGGCAGTACCATAGAGAGAAAAAATTGTTTGATTTCCTGAGGCCTAAGACCGAGGTGCCGGTTGGTTACACACAAGAATATGTGAACTTACTTAAGTACTGTCAAGCAGAGGTATGTGCTAACTTCACAGCATTATTAAAGGGCACTTTGACAAAGAGAGAGAACACATGAGACATCTTGAATAGACAGTCAGCACATAGGCTCGGGGGATAATTTTGGATTAGAGAAAAAAAAATGTGTGAGTGATCTGCATGTTGATGGTTAATGAAGCCACACAGAGCCGACACTGATTAGGTGTAATATGTCCAGTAGGAAAAGAGACTCCTAAGAGCTGTTCTTGAAATTGTAACATTTAATAGTGAGAAGAAGAGAATGAGCCTGTAGAAGATATAGGAAAAGTGACAGAGAGGTTGGATAGGGCTTATAGGTATTAGAAGCCAAGACAAGTTTCAAAAGGGAAGGAGATGGTAAACAGTATTGAATGGCCATTGAGGAGGCCAAATATGTTGAAGTCTGAGAAAACACCCTTTGAATTATGAACATACAGTTGACTTTAGCATAAGCTCTGTTTTGGTAGATGATGAGAGTAGAAGCCTAATTATGATGAGCTGGAGGCGAGGCCATGGAAACTGTGAATTGTAGAAGTGTGACTTTGAAAGAGGTAAGCATGAGCTTAACTTGCTCATGTGAGATGAGAGAGTTGTTTGTTTTAATGGGAGAGTCTTTAACATGTTTAGAAAATGATGGTGGGGATCTTTTTGAGAATAAGAGATCAAATACATAGGAGAGAAAGTAGAGAATAATCAATGTTGAATTGCATAGTTGAAGGAACTCAAGGTAGCCAAGAGTGACAGCTTTTTTAGTGGGAGAATAAAAGGGCTAGATATATGTATATATTTGGTACTGGAGAGCTGAGTACATTCTAATTTGATGAATTCTCTTATGTGGGTGAGGTAGGAAGGGTGAAGTAAGTTAGCACACAGTGAAGGAAGAAATTAGGGCTTTGAGGAGAGTGGAAAGGTTATCAGTGAAAGTAAGACTTGTTCCCCCACACTGCCCTTTTTTCACATATATTCTTCCAGATGAACAGTAGAATTACTTTATCATGTTCTTCTTTTCCCTTCCCTGCCTCACCCTACATCTTTCTGAGATTTCTTTAAAGTTAAGAGATTAATTTAGGAAGAATGCATTTATTTAGAGTATTTAAAATACCTGGCTTCAGCAACTGTACTTTCAAATTCTCTTTTATGTTCCTTAGCAATTTAATACGTTACTTATTATAAATTCTGTTAATTCCTGGGTTGGTTATTATTATTATTACTATTATAAATAGACCTTTATTCTATTACGCATGTATGTTCTAAAGAATTTATTTATTGGGTGGCACCTGTGGCTCATCGAGTAGGGTGCCGGCCCCATATGCTGAAGGTGGCGGGTTCATACCTGGCCTTGGTGGTAGCTCCTGTGGCTCAGGGAGTAGGGTGCTGGCCCCATTTGCCGGAGGTGGTGAGTTCAAACTTGGCCCCAGCCAAAAACTGCAAAAAAAAAAGATTAAAACCCAGCCTCGGCTGAACTGCAAAAACAGAAAAATAGCCAGGCTTTGTGGTGGGCGCTTGTAGTCCCAGCTTCTCGGGAGGCTGAGGCAAGAGAATTGCCTAAGCCCAGGAGTTGGAGGTTGCTGTGAGCTGTGTGATGCCATGGCACCCCACCGAGGACGATAAAGTGAGACTCTGTCTCTACAAAAAAAAAAATTATTTATTGTCGATTCAGTTAAAAGCTAGTTATTTCTGAAAATTTACTTCATAGCTAGATTAATATATTGATTCTAGTAGCTTTTTAGATGATTGCTTGGTATTTCCAGGTAGACAGTATTGAATTTAAGGTATAAAATTATACAGATATGATAATCCTAATATACATAGCATTTTTTTCTTATTCTAGTGGCTAGAACTTTCCAAACAATGTTAAATAACACAGGTGCTAGTGGACATATTTGACTTGTTCTTTCTACTGATGAGAATACTGCTATAGTTTTAACATTAAGTATTACAATGGCTCTTAATTTTTTGATAGAATTTAATCATATCAATTATGTATTCCTTTATTCCTCTTTTACTGGATATCTTTGTTAGAAATACATTTTGAAAATTATCAAAATCCTTTTTGACATCTATCAGGTTTATATTTTTTCCTTGATTTTTCCCCAATTAATATGTCACCATTAGTTTTTTAAATCCTTTTTTAATGTTTTACCTCTGATATACCCTTTTCCCTCTTCTTTTTGAATAAAGTGTTAAAAATGTTTTATTCTGTTTTCATGTGTGAAAAGTATAGCCTACCAAGGGAGAAGTGACATGTTTTTGGTGAAATAGGAAAAAGGTCTGAACTATGGGAAAGAAGGGGAAATATGGTTCCTCATCTGTAGTCCTAGAGGAGGAGGGAAAACATTTTCATGGAAAGGCTTCCAAACTGCAGAGATTTAAAGATCTACAAGTTGGGAAACTTTTTTTCTTTTTCTGAAATTAAAATATTATAAGAAAATTCTTTTTTTTTTTTGAGACAGAGTCTTACTATGTCACCCTGGGTAGAGTGCTGTGGCATCATAGCTCATAGCAACCTCAAACTCTTGGGCTTAAGCAATTCTCTTGCCTCAGCCTCCCAAGTAGCTGGACTGCAGAGCCCTGCACAACACCTGGGTATTTATTGTTGTTGTTGTTGTTGCAGTTGTCATTGTTGTTTAGTTGGCCTGGGCTGAGCTCGAACCAGCCAGCCTCGGTGCATATGGCTGGCGCCCTAATCACTGTGCTACGGGTGCCAAGTCAGAAAATTATTCTTTTTTCAAGCCCGGAAGATAACTTATTAGATTGTTTTTAAATCACTGTTGTATTTTAACTTGTAAAGATACTGTGAATAGCCCATGTGTACTCTCTTACTATTGGCCGATGAATTTTGTATGATTGGTTGCCCTTGAGAAATTTTATAAATATGTCTGTTCAAGTGAAATAAATAGGAGAGCTAGTATAGTGCCTGAAGGAAGTAAGTGAGCAATATTGTAATGTCTTATCCTACCTCAGAGTAGTCATTGCATTTAGCATTTATTACACTCTCATAATTTGAAAAGAAATTATTTAAATATAGGTTTACTATCACTAATCTGAAATTCAGAATTCTATAAAATCCAAAGTATGACGTTCAAAGAAAGTCTCAGTGGTGGCTTGGCGCCTGCAGCTTACTGGTTAGGGCACTGGCCACATACATAGAGGCAGGCAGATTCGAACCTAGCCTAGGCCTGCTAAACAATAATGACAACTGCAACAACAAATAGCCAGGCCCTGTGGCAGGGGCCTGTTGTCCCAGCTACTTGGGAGGCTGAGACAACAGAATCACTTAAGCCCAAGAGTTTGAGGTTGCTGTGAGCTGTGATACCAGGGTACTCTACCCAGGGTGATATAATGAGACTCTGTCTCCAGGGGGGGAAAAAAAGTCTTAGTGGAGCATTTCAGAATTTGAACTTTGGGAATAGGGGATGCTTAACCAGTAAGTATAATGCAAATATAAAAATCTGAAAAGATCCCAAACACAAAACACTTCTAGTCCCAAGCATTTTGGATAAAGGATCTTCAATTTATACTGGTGTAAAGGGTATATCATAAGTAGATTATATTTCAGTTGCAGAGGAAGTGTCTTGTGAACTTAATAAATAATTTTTAAGACTTTCAAAAATCCCCAAACCAAGAATATCAGTGTAATACTTATATAAATCGATAGTTGGCATTAGGTAGTACTTGGAAAGGTTAGCAGGAACAATAGAATTACCTCAAATGTACTACAATGCTGTTAAGTTTTAGGGTTTTGCTGCTGAATCATTTTCATACAATGTAAAGTTTAATTTCATATTATTAGTACAAGTGGCATTTGTTAATACCTGACATTTTTTTTGCTACTTTTTTTTCTGTTTTGTTACATGTTTCAACTAGATAGAACATACCTTTTTGTTGAACTTGTTGTGCTTTCTCTTTGATCTCTTCTTAAATATGTATATAAAGCCTTAGGGTAATTCTAAGTTCTGAAGATTCAAGCTGCCAGTACATAATTTCACAGTGTTAATTAGCATTTTTCCAGTTCGTATCATACTTGAAGCATGAAGCAAGTAAGTAATAATGGTGAATAAGGCACTTTTTTCTAAAATAAACTTTTCAGGTCTATGTTAGATTAGTATATTGTATGGTCCAAAATTTAGAAAAGTTATAAAGTTACTTGTTCCTAAGTAGTATATTGTGAAATTTATTGATGAAAGTAAATTAGCTTTTTTTGATACCCCCTAAATATGTACAGTGTGAACCTGAGTAAGTTTTTGAACTTTCATTGAAAATTTGACCTTCCAGAGGTCCTGTAGGATATTTTCTACCAAAAGAGGAGATTGCATTTTTAAAAGTGTGGAAGTTGGATTGTACATTGAACTAGATTAGGAGAGTCAAAACAAGGGGGCATGGAAAGCAAGAACTAAAGAACTATACTAGCCTTGATCATTAAGTCCCTTCTCCTGCTACTCATACTCTTTCCTTTTGTTTTTTATGCCTACTATTCCACTAAGCAGTTGCATGATTATGGGCAGATTTTATAATCTTTTTGTGCCACAAAAATCTTTCACTTAAAAAAAAACAACCTATCCTCCCTATCTTCTGCAAGCCTTCTACAAAGTTTAAATAAAATATATAGTGTATGTTGAGAGTGTTTTGAAAATGTATGTAGCTATAAAGTATAAGATGGCAGCCGTTATTTTCCCTTTTGCTTCTTTTCAAGTCTCTTAATCTTCTTGATCCCAGCACCAAATGGAAAGCGGTCCTTCTCATTTAGATCTCTCTCCTTTCATAAACCTCAGCCTTCTTTCTTCTTCTTGTCTAACCATGTGCCCTTCACTCAGTCTCAGCTTGTTGATTAACTTACTTCTTCACACACCCCCCCCTTCTCCCGCTGTTTTATCTGGGTAGTCCCTCTGCTAGCTGTGGATATTCATCTGTTCGTTTGCCAAAATGATGGTAGCTTCTCTTTCAAAATGCTTTTTAATATTCCCTGTGGTTGTTGTGATAATGGCTTGGGTAGGCTCTTTTCAAGAACTAGTTGAAGGCATAGAGGTTAAAAGGTATAGAGGTAACTTAGAAAGCCAATCTCATTTGTGATTTTGAAAAAATTGCCACTATTTTAGATAAATCTGTTATTGACTATGGTTTATGATAACTTGGATATCTTATTGCCCTTGGCTTATATTTAAACAGTGTTCTTTATTGTAAGTACCTTAAGTTCATTAGCTTCAAGTATAGGTAGTCAGGAAACAGGAACATGACAAACTCGGGTTTAAAATCTGGATTTGTCACTTGAAAGTTGCAAAATTAGGGCAAGTTCTTTTAATTCTCTGTGTTTTAATTTCCTCATTCATAGGTTTATGATCACCTCAGCAGCTTTTTGGTCAGGATTATATTAATTACTATTCATGAAAACATCTAAGACAGTGCTTGACACATAGCAGGTGTTCTAAGAAGTGTTAGTTTTCTTTCCCTGTCACTGTGGGATTAAAATAGATGTACTATTTACTTACATATGTTGTTTGTTTTCTACATCTTTTTTTTTTTTTTTTTTTCCAGAACTATTCCATGGCAGTATATCTTGTAAAACAGTTGTCTTCAACAGTTCTTCTTCAGAGGTTACGAGCAAAGGGAATAAGGAATCCGGATCATTCTAGAGCTTTAAGTACGTATGATAAACTTATTTTATTTGTGCAGCTGAACTGTATATCAGGTTAGAGTAGGAGTTTCTCAACTCAAGAAATTATAGGATTTTTTTTTTTTTACTAGAGCCTATTGTCAAGGATTAAAAACACTGAGAATCTTTTGTGAGCTTATAAAATAAGCCCTATCAGTGCTTTTAATATCCTTGTGATAAGCTATATTTTACTGATCTGAAAATTAACTTTGTAAATCAGTGTCATAAATTAAATCAATGTTTAAGGAATTTTAGGAAATGGGAAGGAAATATTGGTATAAATTTTAAGAATTATTTTAGATTATTGTTTTATCCAGGAAAACAGGGTTATATGACGGCTATGCCCTTGCATTAGCAAAGTAAAAAGAGTCAGTAGGGTGGGAGAAATAATAGTAATGTGGGTTCTGCCATTAATCATTACGTGGCCTTGGACAAGTCACTCTACTCCTGAGTGTCATATTCCCCAGTGTACCAATGTGTTTGTACCATATAGTTTCTAAAGCTTCTCCAGTATCTGGGTTCATAGGTGTGAATTCCTGGATGGTTCATTTTGATGTATTGAACTTGAGATGTAATGTTTGCTAATAGACTTTAGGTTTTAAGGGTTAAGGCCAGAGGTCAGTGGCCTTTTCAAAGAGGTAAACTAAGTTCTTTCTTCATTTTCTTTGTGAGAAATAAATACATAAATATAGGGAACAAAATTTTTACAGGCAGGAATTAGAGACCTGTCCTTTAAAGACTCTTGATGTGAGTTGATTAATGTAGCCTGCTATCAGATTTGGAGTTAGGAGCACTCTGTAGGAAAGAGTTAAGACAATAGAGCCAGCTTGCCTCTCACTTCCTTGTGTAAGCATAGATTTTATCCTTTTCTCTGAACTGTTTCTAAACCATGTCAGATAAAAGATACCACTACCCCTGAATATCAATGTGCCCTTAATAGTTTATTAAAGGATTTTTCTATATTAAAAAGGTCCTTTTAAAATGGAGGTAATGGTAAGTCAGAGGAAGCACACTTTTGGTTAATGTCTCCGTAGGCATGCGTAGACACATGATGTTGACACGTGATGCAGAGCTAGAATGACAGCCCTGGTTTGGAACCATTTGGCAGGGATAAGGAAATAGTGGGGACCCTAAAAGAAGAGACAGGGCAGACATCTGCCTTGAAGAAGAGTGCTAAAGTTATTCCTGGTCATTCCACTGAGAATCTTTATATGTGCCTTAGAGTGTTAGAATTTCAGTCAGCCGGAAAGGACTCATGTGAGCCTGAGTGGATAGGGAATACCAAGAAATAAGGCAGAGAAAGCTGTTATATTTAGTAACAACAACAACAACAATAAGGCAAGCTGTCTTTCCTCAAGCTGTTCGCTCTTTTCTACTTTTAGCTATAGCACCACCTGCAGGGAGATGGGAGTGCGAGGCTGGAATTATTTTATTTTCTCTAAGGAACCACTTAGCTACTATTAAGCAGCTTTTGCTTAATAGCTAAAAATATTACTATTAAGCAGAAGCTAATTATTTCAATTCCTAAATACTTCTGGATATGGAGAGTAATTGCATGTTGGATGAGGTTTCTGTGGCAATTTATATCTTACTTATTGGCTAAGGGAATGAATGGAATATTAATTTGTATCCCACCAGTAAGAAACTTGTAATGCATTAAAGAACACTTTATTTGCCTTTATGCTAACTATAAAAAAGAACTCCCAAGAAATTAATATAATTAAGATTTTATTTAAAATAACTTGACATGGCTGGGCACAGTGCCTATGTGCCTGTAATTTTAGCACTTTAGGAGGCTGAGGTGGGCAGGTCATTTTAGACTAGCTTAGGCAACATAGTGAGACCTTGTGTCTACAAAAAAAATTTAAAATTAGCTACATGAGTTGGGCAGTGTCTGTGGCTCAGTGAATAGGGCCCAGCCCCATATACCAAGGGTGGCAGGTTCGAACTCAGCCCCTGCCAAACTGCAACAAAAAATAGCCAGGCGTTGTGGAGGGTGCCTGTAGTTCCGGCTACTCAGGAGGCTGAGGGAAGAGAATCACTTAAGCCCAAGAGCTGGAAGTTGTTGTGAACTGTGATGTCACGGCACTCTACTAAGGGTGACAAAGTGAGACTCTGTCTCAAAAAAAAAAAATTAGCTACATGTGGTGGTATATACCTGTAGTCCCAACTTCTCAGAGGCTGAAACAAGAGGATCACTTGAGGCTGCAGTGAGCTATGCTCATCCCATGGCACTCCAGCCTGAGCGACGGAGGAAGACCTTGTTTCCAAAAAAAAAAAAATGACAAAAAATAACTTTATAAAAAGAAATATTAATTATCTCAGATAGTTTTAAAGAATCAAACTACTTACAAAAATATTCATTGTAAGTCATTCTTTTTTTTGTTTGTTTTATTGTTTTCATTATTAAATCATAGCTGTGTACATTAGTGCAATCAAGGGGTGCAATGTTCTGGTTTCATATACAATCTGAACTATTTTCATCAAACTTGTCATTCTTAACCTTATAAATAAATTCTTCTAGCAAAATTTTAGTGAAATTTTAGGTTCTGTTATCTTTTTGAAAGAATAAAGTTGATAGTATTTAGACTTTTCACAGAAAAATCCATTTTCTCATTCACTTAGAAGGTTTTTTGTCCTGTGGTTTCCACCTTTGTGTAGAATTAATCTCCTTACAACTTATCACAAAAACAGCCTTTTACTAACTCTAGATCAAGTTCCTTACTGTTTTCCTTTTTCCTTTCAGCATTTACTTCAAACCATAGCCATAATCTGTTCAAACTTTATCCCTCCTCTCTCAGCAATCTGCCAGTGCAAGAAAAATCAGAGTTATAAGATGTGAATTCTCTAAACTAGTTATTTCTTCCTTAGTCTTCATGCCCCCATAATTACTTTTCAACTTACCTAATTTATACCCATCCTCACTGTATTCCTTTTAGTGTCAGGAGGAAATGTTCCTTTTCCTGCTCACAGTTAATCTTTTATTCATTTATTCTTAACGTTTAAAAAATTATATTAAGGGTACTTGTGTTCCAGGCATTGGAGAATATTGCTGTAAACATACACACACTTTCTATGCAAACCCCGAAGTTTGCAGTCTGATGTGAAAGACAGATATTAAATAATTATGCAAGTCATTAATTAGTTATACTTGTGACATGTGCCTTGAAGAAAATAGACAGGAAACTCTGTAAAGATACACAGGGGAACATAGTCCTCTTTGGCATTGTGATGCTTAAGATAATATTAGAAGGATGAGGAAGAGTTAAGCACAAAGATGGGAAGGGAATATGCTAAGGGAAAAGTCCAGTAGAGCTGGAGTGGAGAGACCAGAGGAGGAGAGTGACTAGAGAGAGACAGGTGTAAGTTCATATAGATGATAAGAAAGCCATTAAAAGATTTTTTTTGAGACAGAGTCTCCCTACATCGCCCTGGGTAGGGTGCCGTGGTGTCACAGCTCACAGCAACCTTAAACTCTGAGGTGTAAGCAATTCTCTTACCTCAGCCTCCCAAGTAGCTGGGACCACAGGCACCTGCCACAACACCTGGCTATTTTTTGTTGCAGTTGTCATTGTTGTTTCGCTGGCCCAGGCAGGATTTGAATCCGCCAGCCTTGGTGTATGGGGCTGGTGCCATAATCACTGTGCTACAGGCACCAAGCCCATTAAAAGATTTTTTTTTTTTTTTTTGCAGTTTTTGGCCAGGGCTGGGTTTGAAACATCCACCTCTGACATATGGGGCTGGCGCCCTACTCCTTTGAGTCACAGACATTGCCCAAATGAAGTTTTTTTTTTTTTTTTTTTTAATTTTTTTGTTGTTGCAGTTTGACCAGGGCTGGGTTTGAACTCGCCACCCTCGGTTTATGGGGCCAGCACATCCTACTCACTATGCCACAGGCACCACCCACCATTAAAAGATTTTTAAACAGTGGGCCGTGTCTGTGGCACACCGGATTTGGGGGCCCGCCCCATATACCAGAGGTGGCGGGTTCAAACCCAGCCCTGGCCAAAAACTGCAAAAAAAAAAAAAATAGTTTTCTTTGTTTTGTTTTTGTTTTTTTTTTTTTTTTTTATACAGAGCCTCAAGCTGGGTAGAGTGTGGTTGCCCTGGGTAGAGTGTGGTGTCATCACAGCTCACAGCAACCTCCAACTCCTGGGCTCAAGCGAGTCTCCTGCCTCCACCTCCCAAATAGCTGGGACTACAGGCGCCCACCACAACACTCAACTATTTTTTTGGCTGCAGCCGTCATTGTTTGGTGGGCCCACGCTGGATTTGAACTCGCCAGCTCAGGTGTATGTGGCTGGCGCCTTAGCCTCTTGAGCCCCAGCGCTAAGCCAAAAAAAGATTTTTATTTATTTATTTATTTATTCTTTACTTTTTTTTTTTTTTTTTGTAGAGACAGAGTCTCACTTTGTTGCCCTCGGTAGAGTGCTGTGGTGTCACAGCTCACAGTAACCTTCAACTCCTGGGCTTAGGCGATTCTCTTGCCTCAGCCTCCTGAGTAGCTGGGACTACAGGCACCTGCCACAACGCCCGGCTTAAAAAAAGATTTTTAAATAGTAGATAATCTGATCCTCACTTTGAGGATTGAATCAAAGGGGGGCAAGGCTCATGCAGTGAGGCTAGTTAGGAACCTATACAATAGTGCATGTAAGAGATTATGGTGTCTCGAACTAAGGTGATAATAATACAAATAGATGAACTAAAGAGTAGAAATTATATTGATAGGTGGGTAGTGAGGAGTCAGGGATGAGTTCTAGACTTCTTACACGAGCACCAGGTAACATGGTAGTGCCATTTGCTGAAATGGAAAACAGTGTTGAAAAGATTAGGTTGCCAGGGGGAAATCAGAGTGCACTCTCAGTCTTGTGTTTGAGATGTGAGTAAACAACGGTAGAGATGCTCAGTAGCAGTGTTATGAGACCTGGCTCATCTCTCTCCTATCTGCTCTTTTTTCTTATGTTTTCAGTTTCTCCCTCTTGCCTGCTTTTCCTGTCACCCTTCCCTGTTAAGCCTTTCGTTAAAAAAAGAAAAGAAAACATGCTCCCCACCAAGTAAAGCTCTGTGTTCCTTCTGTTGTTCTTACCCAAATTTATGAAAGAATAGTCAATGTTTGCTCTTTTTATCTCTTTGCTGCAACTCATTAATGGTCTTTTAACTCTCCCCCCACTCATTTCTTTGAATCTGCTCTTTCTGATGTCACAAGTGACAGTCTGATTGCCCTAATTAAAGTATATCTTTTTGGTTTTCACCTTAAATAAAATGAAATACTTCTGCTGCATTTGACACCAACTGCTTTCTCCCTAAAGTTCATTTCTTCCTCTTCTCTGACCACTTTTTCTTAATCACTTGTCTTCAGGGAATCGTGTTAAGGGGAACATCTTAAATGTTGGTGTTCATTTGGTGTTCTGGGGTTTCATTCTTGGCCCACTTTTCTACATATTTTTGTGGTTTAAACTAGCACCCACCCCCAAATACATACCTTCATGGCAGATCTCACCCTTGAATTTCAGACTTGTATTGCTAACTGACTTCACCTTTAAACATCCCAAGTGTTTAAAACTGAGCTCATCAAGTCCTGTCAAACTTACACCCTAAGTATTTCTCAAATGTGCCTTCTCTCTATCCCTACCATTATTGTTTAAGTTCTCATATCCTGCAATTACTTTAAATATGTATTCTTAAATAATACATTCCTCATCTTTCTTGTCTCCTCTTCATGTGTTTCCTTTAACAACCTATGTGATTTATACAGACCTAATCTTACCATTCCCATGCCCTCCATGGCTTCGTAACACCAGGGGAATAAACACTCCCAACTTTATTAGCATGACCTATACAGCTTTCCATGATGCGGCACCTGCTCATTCTTCCCAGAGTCATCTGTATTCACTCTTCTCATACTTTACTTTCCAAAAATATGGAATTCTTCTGCCTTTTCCTCGGTGCTTCAGTATTGTTTTCTATGTCTCAGAATATTCCTGCCGCCTCCTTTGCCTAATTGATACCCTTTATGCTTCCCTTTTCCCGGGAATATCCTAGAACCCCTAGAATAATGAACTGACTTTCAGTCAGCTTCCTGAACATACCTCATCAGAGAACATTAGAGATGATCTCGCTGAGCATCTCTGCCCTGTACTATACTATGAGTTCCTTTGGGCAGGAACTTAATAGGAACTTAATCTTATTTTTCTTTGAATTCCTTTTGCTTAGCACAGTGCCTGGCACATAGTAGACCCTCAAATTTTTGTTGAAGTAAACAAATGGAAAGAGATGTAGAGTAAAAATAAGGCCTCAGTGCCTCTGTCTTTGCCTATAAAATGAAGTATTGGGCTTAATATGTTTGGTTGTTTTTAGCTTTAAAATTCTAAGAGGATGAATTAAAATAATCTGATATAGACAAAGCTATAAATTATTTTAAAACAATAACAACTCTAGAACAGCACTGTCTAATAGAATGGTCTGATGATGGAAATGTTCTATATCTGCACTGTCTCATATCGGTAGCCACCAGCAACATGTGGCTAGTGCATCTGAGGAACTGAATTTTAAACTTCATTAAATGTAAATATGGCCTCATATAATTAGCTGCTAACTCTTGTAACTCATGACAACAGGATCTTTTAAAAATCATATTTATTGGGCGTCGCCTATGGCTCAAGGAGTAGGGTGCGGGCCCCATATGCCAGAGGTGGCGGGTTCAAACCCAGCCCCAGCCAAGGAAAAAAAAAAAAAGACTACCAAAACTCCTCAAAAAAATATTTACTTATTTATTTGTTTATTTTCCAAACCCACTTTTTGGGATAAACAAGATTAATTTTAAATGTGACTAGCTATAACTTTATTCTAGGTCATTTAATAAAATACTGTTAACACTGTAGATCACTGTATCATAAGAAAATTTAATCTCCCAGATGACTTCCCACATATTTGCCAATTATAATAGGACACATATTATATGTCTGCTTTACTTTTTTACACCCTTGCTCACAAAGTACCTTTATTTCACTTACTTTTTCTTTGTACTTTCTTGTAATTAAATTTAACATAGTGCTTTTTCCTCCTCCTTCTCTCTTCTTTCTTTTGGTAAAGTTCATTGAGGCATACGTTATAGGCAGTAAAATTTCATTTGACAGGTGTATGCAGTCATGAACCACTGCCACAATCAAAATATAGAAAATCCTTTACCCTTGAAAATTCCCTTATGGCCTTTGCAATCCATTCTGTCCCTTTCCCATTGATGTGATTTCTGCTCTGTAGTTTTGTCTTTTTCAGAATGTCAGATAAATATAGTCCTACAGAATCCAACCATTTGTGTCTGGCTTCTCTCACTTTGTACGGTGCTTTAAGGTTGTCTGTGTGGTTTGTTCTTCATTGCTGAGTAGTATTCCATTTATGTACTATAATTTGTTCAGCCATTTATCGGTTGGTAGACATTTGGATTATTTCCAGTTTTACACTATTACAAATAAAGCTACTATACATTTTCCACGTGGATACCTCAGTTTTATAGGTATAAGTTTTCATTTTTCTTGGGACAACAGTTTAGCAATTCTTAACAAAATAGATATATCATTTTTGCATTTAAACTAAGAATATATGAGATTTTAAGTGGCTTTATATCCTCCTCAACACATTGTGTTGTCAGGCTGTTTTAATTTTAGCAATTCTGGTCAGGCTGTGATATCTCATTGTGCATTTTCCTAATGACTAATGATCGTTGAATATCTTATTGTGTGCTTATTGCTATTCTTACAGCTTCTTTGATGAAACATCTGTTCAAATCTTTTGCCCAGGCTCGGTGCCTATGGCTCAACGGGCTAGGGCGCCAACCATGTACACCTGAGCTCGCAGGTTCGACTCCAGCCTGGACCCACCAAAAACAATGGTGGCTGCAACCAAAAAAAAAAAAAAAATGGCCGGGCGTTTTGGTGGATGCCTGTAGTTCCAGCTACTTGGGAGGCAGAGGCAGGAGACTTGCTTGAGCCCAGGAATTGGAGGTTGCTGTGAACTGTGATGCCACAGCACTCTACCCAGGGTGACAGCTTGAGGCTCTGTCTCAAAAAAAAAAAAAAAAAAATCTTTTGCCCTTTTTTTTTTTTATTGTTTTTATTATTAAATTGTAGCTGTGTAGATTAGTGCAATCAAGGGGTACAATGTGCTGGTTTCATATATAATCTGAACTATTTTCATCAAACTGATTAACATAACCTTCATGGCATTTTCTTAGTTATTGTATGGAAGACATTTGTATTCTGCATTTAATAAGATTCGCCTGTACCCTTCTAAGATGCACCCTAGGTGTGACCCCACCAGTTACCCTCCCTGCCCATTTTTTAATAGGTTATACTTTTTGTATACTATGAAATCTTTGCTTACACCAAAGTCACAAACATTTTCTTCTGTTTTTCTTCTAGAAGTTTTATTGTTTTAGCTCTTAGATTCAGATCTGTGATTTATTTTGACTTGATTTTTTTTTATATAGTGCAAGGTAAGAGTAGAGGTTCATTTTTCCTTCCCATATATTTAGATATTCCAACATTTATTAGAAAGACCCCCACCCCCACCCCTGCCCTAATTTAATTACCTCAGCACCTTTGTCAGAATCCAGGGTACAGATGATTTTTAATGAAAATTCATACATATGATCACATATGTATGAATCTGTTTTCTAGACTTCATTTTTTCCATTGACTTATATGTCAGTCATGTGCAAACCAGTAGCTTCATAGTAAGTCTTGAAATCAAGATAGAGTTCTCCAACTTTGTTTTCTTTTTCAGAAATGTGTTGACTATTGTTAAGTCTAGTATGTAAAACAATAATATGTAGTGACCAGGTAGAGTTTATTTCAGGAATATCTGGTTCATTTCAGGATTCAGAAGTCAATCAGTATAATTCACCTTCTTAATAAACTGAAAAAGAAAAATCTTATGATTATCTCTAGAGATGCAGAAGAAACATTTGGACAAGTTCAACATCTGTTCATGACAAAATTCTCAGCAAAATTGAAACAGAAGGAAATTGCCTATGTAATAAAGAGTTTTTATAAAAAGCCTATAGCTAATATCATCATTAATGGTGAAAAACTTGAATGTTTCACTCCTAAGATTGAGAACAAAGCAAAGGTATCTGCTCTCAGTGTTGCCAGCACAAAGCAAGGGAAAAACTTCATATAGATTAGAAATGAAGAAATAGGCCAGGTGCAGTGGCTCATGCCTATAGTCCTAGCACTCTGGGAGGCTGAGGGAGTATTCCTTGAGGTCAGGAGTTCCAGACCAGCCTGAACAGGAGTGACTGAGGGTCCATCTCTGCTAAAAATAGAAAACAAAACCAGCCAGGTGTTGTGGTGGGTGTTTGTAGTTCCAGCTACTCAGGAGGCCGAGGCAGGAGAATCACTTGAGCCCAGGAGTTTGAGGTTGCTTTGAGTTAGGTTGACACCATGGCACTCTAGCCTGAGCAACATAAAGAAAAGGAAAAAAAGGAAAGAAAGAAAGAAAGAAATGAAAAAACAATTGTCTTTATTTGCAGAGGACTTTGTTCTGTGTATAGAAAAAAGTCCCAGAGACTCTCTAAAAAAGCTATTAGAATTATTTGAGTTTAGCAAGGTTGAGAAAGCATAGTCACTATACAAAAATTAGTTATATTTCTTTTAGTAATGAACAATTGGAAAATGAAATTCAAAAAGCAAGAATTTACAATGACATCTAAAAATATGAAATACTTAAGGTATATATTGCACAAGATATGTGCAAAATTTATATGCCGAAAACTGCAAAATATTGCTGAGAAAAATTAAAAGACCTGAATCAATGGAGAAATTAATATTAATTTCTCCTTTAATATTATTAATACTAGCAGATCAGAAAATTCAATAGTTGTATTTCAGTTCTCCAAATTGATCTATAGGTTCAATCCAATCAAGATCCTAATAGGTTTACATGTTTTGTAACCCAGATAGAGTTGGAGAACATTCTCTTTAGTAAAATATCACAAGAATGGAAAAGCAACTATCCAATGTATTCGATACTAATATGAAGCCAGTAGACAAACTGATACCCACACAAAAGAAAAACTCAGTATTGTTCAAGTTGGGTATATGGCAGGAGGGAAAGGAGATGAGGGAGGAGGATTGGTATGCTCTCACCTAATGGGCACAGTGTAAGGGTATATGGCAGGACACAACTACAAGAGGGACCTTACCTAAAAATTGCAAACATTGTAGCCTAATCGTTATTAATCTAGGGGGAAAAAAAGATAGTCATAGGACCTTTAAAAGCATCTTTACAAGACAGAATTGACTACAGTTGGGTCTATGAGGGCAAAGGAAAAGGCAAAGGTTTTTTTGTTTTGTTTGTTTTTTTTTAAAAGAGGCCTGATGTGGTGTCTCACACCTGTAATCTTAGTACTCTAGGAAGCTGAGGCAGGTGGATTACTTGATCTCAGGAGTTTAAGACTAGTCTGAGGAAGAGTGAGACCCCATCTCTATTAAAAATAGAAAAATTAGCTGGGCATGTGGACCCTAATCCCGGCTACTTGGGAGGCTGAGGCAGGGTGATCACTTGAACCCAGGAGTTTGAGGTTGCCATGAGCTAGACTGACACCATGGCACTCTAGTCTGGGCCATAGAGTAAAACTCTGTCTCAAAAAAATAAAAAAACAAGATGAACATTTAAAAATATCTCCAACCAGGTGCAGTGGCTCACATCTATAATCTCAGTGGCTCAGGAGACTGAGGTAGAAGGATTCTTTGAGCACAGGAGTTTGACATCAGCTTGGGCAACATAGTAAGACCTGGTCTCTTGAAAAAATAAATCAGAAAATTCTTTCAGGGCAAGCTCACATCTATAATCCTAACACTCTGGGAAGCCAAGGCAGATGGATCGCTGGAGCTCAGGAATTTGAGACTGGCCTGAGCAAGAGCAAGATTCCATTTCTTAAAAGAAAAAACAAATAGCCAGGCACTGTGACAGGTGCCTGTAGTCCCAGCTACTGGGGAGAATTAAGGCAAGAGGATTGCTTGAGCCCAAGAGTTTGAGGTTGCTGTGAGCTATGACGCCAAGCACTCTACCCAGGGCAACATAGGGAGACTCTGTCTCAAAAAAAAAACAATTCTTTCACCTTTGAGGGAAAGTGGTCATATAAATCACATATTATTTTAAGTAATAATGACTAATATTTGTCAAGTATAATGAGGTTATTTTAAAATTTTAGTTGGTTGTGGCACCTGTGGCTCAAAGGAATAGAGTGCCGGCCCCATATGCCGGAGGTGGCAGGTTCAAACCCAACCCCAGCCAAAAACTGCAGAAAACAAACAAACATTTTACTTGGATTAGCTAACTAATTTAATCTTTAAAACAATGCTGTGAAATACTGTTATTCCCTTTAGCTGATGGTGAAATGAGGCCTATAGAGGTTAAGTGACATAACTAAGGTTTGAATTCTAACCTAAGCTTTCTCTGGGTCCTGTGCTCTTAACTACTACCAGTTTCAGTTTCTGGGTATTAAATTGAGGCTTGTTTTATATAAGGCTGATATGATCCATTTATTGCATCATTTAACTGGAAGTTTAAATATGCAAAGTCAGTTACTGAACCTATTTCTATGTGTATAGGTGGTACTGATAGGGTAGTTGGTAAAGGCCTGCAGAATGGTTAGTGTATTATTTGGGGTTCTCCAGAGAAACAAAAGCAGTAGGAGATAGATAGATGATAGGTAGGTGGATGGATCTGAGGGGATTTATTAGAGGAATTGGCTCACATGATTATGGAGACTGAAAAGTTCCACAGGCTGCCTGCAATCTGGCAAACCAGGATTAACAGCGTAGATAATTATATTTCTAAACTAAAATCCAGGGGGTTTGTTCCTTTTTTTTTTTTTTTTTTTTGTAGAGACTGAGTCTCACTCTGTCACCCTAGGTGGAGTGCCGTGGTTTCACACAGCTCACAGCAACCTCCAACTCCTGGGCTTTAGGCAATTCTCTTGCCTCAGCCTCCCGAGTAGCTGGGACTACAGCTGCCTGCCACAATGCCCAGCTACCTTTTTTTTTTTTTTTTTGTAGAGACAGTCTCACTTTATTGCCCTCGGTGGAGTCCCGTGGCATCATACAGCTCACAGATAATTATATTTCTAAACTAAAATCCCGGGGGTTTGTTCCTTTTTTTTTTTTGTAAAGACTGAGTCTCACTCTGTCACCTTAGGTGGAGTGCCGTGGCTTCACACAGCTCACAGCAACCTCCAACTCCTGGGCTTAGGTGATTCTTTTACCTCTGCCTCCGGAGTAGCTGGGACTACAGACGCCCGCCACAACGCCTGGCTATTTTTTTGTTGCAGTTTTGCCTGGGGCCGGGTTTGAACCCGCCACCTTTGGTATATGGGGCAGTGCCCTACTCACTAAGCCACAGGCACCGCCCAGTTTGTGCCTTTTTATATGTGAGAGTAAGCCTATGAAATACATTAAGACTTTGAAAATTTGGAATTTCCAGGCCATGAAATGACTTTTTAGTCTCAGATTAGAATCATAACTGGAGTTTTTTAATAACTACCTTATGTCCCTCTTCCCATTCTGATTTAGAAAGCCTAATAGGTAGTTCTGATGTGTGTGTTAGTTAACATCCACTCATTTATGGGAACAGTTGAATATATCCAGGATTGGACCATGTCAAAAAACTCTAGATAGTATGGTAACTGTGTTTAATAAAGGCAGCATTGTTAGCTCTCATAAAAGGTTCTCAACACAACTGACATCTACTCTGAAGTTCTTCCTTATCTGATTAATTTTCCTCTCTTCATTTTCTTAACTGTATGTTATCTATTCGGTCACATTTAGTTGTGACATAGTCTGAAATTCTGTGATTGACTGTGCAAACCATTCCACATAGAGGCCCCTTTATACAACATAGACAAAGTTATTGTGGGACAATTTCTAAAATTATTGGAATATTACATTTATGCATTTCCTGTCTCACAATTTGTTTTTGTTCATTGAGATTTTTAGAGATAACAGATGCCTCTGGTTTCCAGATGAGAATGGTCTGTTCTTTTTTTTTTTTTTGAGACATAGCCTCAAGCTGTCACCCTGGATAGAGTGCTGTAACATCACCACTCACAGCAACCTCCAATTCCTGGGCTCAAGTGAGTCTCCTGCCTCCGCCTCCCAAGTAGCTGGGACTACAGGTGCCCGCCACAATGCCTGGCCATTTTTTGGTTGCAGCTGTCGTTGTTTGGTGGGCCCAGGCTGGATTTGAACCCACCAGCTCAGGTGTACGTGGCTGGCACTTTAGCCCGTTGAGCCACAGGCGCCGAGCCGAATGGTCTGTTCTTAATATAAATTGACTAATTACTGAAGGAGAGTAAAAGAGTCACCATGGGAAAGTAAAATTTTTGGTGCCTTCTCTCTTAAGAACCATAAGAAATTTGAATTGAAAAGACTTAGAGATTATCTGGTGTGATTCTAATTTTATTGCCAATAAAATTAAGCTGAGAAAGGAGGATTGCTTTGCCTAACTAGTTTATAGTATAGATGAATAATTGTAAAACCAAAATAATTACATAGTAAAAAGGCAGTTGGTCCTTTTCATTTTTATAATTTAAAATTATAATTAATGTTTTTTAATATTGTCTGAACTTTCAAAAAAATTATACATATTACTTTTATTATTAACTTTATTTAAAATAAAAGAATCCATATAATATTAGTCATAGTTGAAAAGAAAGAAAATTGGCCAAGTATAGTGGCTCATAACCATGATCCCAGAACTTTGGGAGGCTCAGGTGGGAGGATCATTTAAGGCCAGGAGTTCAAGACCATCCTGGGCAACATAGCCAGATCCTGTCCCTTAAAATTTTTTTCTTTTTCTTAAAAACAGAGTCTCACACTCTGTTGCCTAGGCTAGAGTGTCATGGCATCAGCCTAGCTCATAGCAACCTCAGACTCCGGGGCTTAAGTGATTTTCCTGCCTCAGCTTCCTGAGTAGTTGGGACTACAGACACCCGCCACAGTACCCAACTAATTTTTTCTATTTTTAGAAGAGATGGGGGTCTTTATCTTGCTCAAGCTGGTCTAGAACTTCTGAGCTCATGAAATCCTGCTGCTTCAGCCTCCAGAGTGCTAGAATTATAGGCATGAGCCACTGTGCCTGGCCTACAAGAAATTTTTTTTAGATTAGCCAGAAATGGTAGCACATTCCTGTCCTATCTTGGGAAGGGATAGTGGGAGAATTGCTGCAGCCCAGGACTTTGAGGTTGCAGTAAGCTATGATCATGTCAACCTTGGTGACAGAGAGAGATCTTCTCTCTAAAAATAAATAGAAGATAGATAGATAGATACCCCATCTCTGAAAATAAATGAATAGATAGAAAATCTTTATTCATCATCTTACAGTTAGAAAAAGAAAAAGGGTCTGCCATCAGTTGACTATATCAACCTTCTATAGAAATTTCCTTTATGTTGCTCTAAGATTTTGTTCCAGAAGTGAGAATAGAAATCCATAGGAAATGTAGTCAGTCTGAAGATATACAATTGTTTTTCATCCTTTGCTTATTATAGAAATTGTAAACAATACAATTGTTTTAATCTTTCCATTTAATTGAGAAATAATTGAGCAGATTATTTTTGAGTTTTTTTTTAAAGGCTCCTATTTTAAGTTTCAGGTTTTATTTATTTATTTATTTATTTAATAATTTTATTGAATCATAATTATGTACATTGGTGCAATCACAGGGCACGATTCATATACATTCAGAAATATTTTGATCATACTGTTACAGATATCCTTCATGGCATTTCCTTGATCACT
>CAUYON010088782.1:0-38861 GCA_963573935.1 Arctocebus calabarensis
GCGTTGAGCCACAGGCGCCGAGCCCAGAACTGTCTCCATCCTCCTTGATTGTCAGGAAGGATGACTAGATACAAAAAAGCAAACAGGTGCTATTTTCAAACCCCTTCTGGTTCACTGATAATACCGTTAGCTACTCAGAATGCTGTGTTAAGAAGGATGCCGAGGCTGAGTCTGTGCTTAGCAGAGGAGCACTGGCCATCCCCATGTTATGCTCATATGAGTTCTGTGGGTTTGTTTTTAAGTTGAATTTTATATAAATTGGAGCAGGTACATTTGCCTCTTACCTGTAATAGCCTCTTTTTATAAGTGCAAGCCAATTATCAGTCAGATGTTTGTAAGTCCAGTACCTACTGTAATATCCTCCTTTTGTAAGTGTGAGTTGTCTGAGTAGGATGTTTGTAACTCTGGGACTATAGGTACCACAATTGCTAGTGGCATCTGCCCCAGGTGAGCTGAAGCTGGGAAGCAGGCCTGGCAACCTCCTTGTCCACCCCATGATGGGGAATGAACTGTCAAACTGGGCAACCGGAAGGAGCAGAAGGGCCCTGGGAACCACTCTAAAACATTTTCTGTTCTGCTGCCAATTTGTGTACTATTAAAATAACCAGCATTTCGTTGCAACACTCCTCCTCACAAAGGGCCTATTTGAATAAGACTTGACTATACAAGGAAGACGAGAAAGAGAGAAAAGGAGCGAGAGTTGAAGATGGAGAGGTGGGAACTGCCATAGTCTATTGTTCTACAAATGAAAATGTGTCATGATTTTCATTAGGCTGAAATACTCCAGGAATTATCCTTCCTATGCAAAGCATATAATTCTAAGTGGTTAGGTATTTGGATCTCTGCTACCATGGGATAATACCTGGCCCAACCTAACTGCTTTTCTCGGAGAGGCAAATGGATCCTGGGCCAGTCGAAATTATTGTTAGCGTGTGGGGGTAAGGATGGTGGGGTGAAGAATCGCGGTTTGCTTTCATCTTTTTACTGCCCGGCTTTCTTTAGAACACTTCAGCAGATGTCAAGACAATTTGTTTGGCTCCTCATAGCCTCTGTGTGATCTCTCTTTTCACTGCAGTGCTCCCTGAGTATGAGTAGCTTTGCTCAGGATCATTTTCAAAGACTCAATTTTCAAAGCAAATACACACGAGTCAGTAGTATTTTCAACATGTTTTTGAAAACAAAGGTTGTCACATTTTTTTTTCCCAGGGGGATAGATGAGAGAAGGAAGGATGCCGAGAATAGAGTGTCAGGTTATTTCACATGGCAGGTCTCATGGAGATTGCCTCCATAAATGTGCAGCTAAATTGAACAATAGCAGAGGGGAATAAACGGAGTGGAGAGGAGGGAGAACTCAGGTGGGCGCAAAGGAGAAGCAACAACTTTAGCCAAGTGTGAGGTTTAAGGAGACCTGTCTGGAGGCCTGGTTTTCTTTCTAAGTCTCCTGCTAACTGTGAGCAGAACTACACAGGCTGGGGTGGGGAGGGACACACACAAACACACACTCAGAGATGCTCACACCGCCTACCTCCTGGAAGGGAAAAAAGTTTTATTTCTTCAGGATTGCTGTGGAATGTTACTGCCGATAAGGCCACAGAAAATATTTCTGGGAGTGCATTTTCGGAACTTGGGAACAGAGACAGTCTGTCTGAACCCAGCTCAACTTTTCCTTCTTATCACTTTTTAAAAGCATGTTATCTTTAAGAGCCAAATTAGCTTTTCATGATATGGTTTCTCAGCAGCTGATACTTGGACATCACAGAATTGGACAGGAATGACCAAGCAGTTTTATACAATGACTCTCCCCCCCAGAACTGCTGGCTTGATAATTTTGGTGTCAATCATATATTTGGGATCGTTTTCCTCTCTAGATTTATGTAGCCTTGTACAAAT
The DNA here is from genome assembly GCA_963573935.1 of Arctocebus calabarensis. Classification (NCBI taxonomy): domain Eukaryota; kingdom Metazoa; phylum Chordata; class Mammalia; order Primates; family Lorisidae; genus Arctocebus; species Arctocebus calabarensis. Next base: position 1,891 of record CAUYON010088782.1, read on the forward strand.
AGAACTGCTTGGTCTAGGAAAGTTGTAAATAATGTAATAAAAAAAAGGAGCCACAAATATTTTCTCTTTCAATTAATTATTCACACCGATGTGTTATAAGTATGATTCATTTTCTGTTATAAATACTGCATTGCATAGAACTTTTCTCAATGCATTCTGGAGGTATATTGGGTAGTGCTAGTTTGGGCAGCAGTTTTAACAGTTATGGCGCTGTGCTGGGAAGTCTAATAACTAAAACCCGAGAATGAAATAAATGCTATAGTACTTCTGGGAAGACAAGAGACCCGATATTTCACTTTTTATTTTTGATGGCTTTTCTCTTTTTAATCCTCCATACTCTAAGCAGCAAATTCCATATTATTATGCATTTAAGGTGTTAAAATAAGTGAGATGTTCCATGACACATAGTTTGTAAAGTAAGGTACATAATAAATATCTTTCTGTGGGTCGCTATGTGATACGAAGTTTTATCACATGGTTATAGCCTTTATGGAATAAAATAAACCCATTGTGAGGGTAAAAAATATACCAGTGGATACATTTATCTGTGTATGGAATTTATAGAGTTATGAATGACCTTTCCTCACAGGAAAGCAGTATTTTATTTGTTAGTTTTGTCTGCGTGATAGAGATAAAAATTTCCTCAAAAGTTCTAGATTATTATTTGTTTCACCTATGATTGCTTCCTTCTATTCTTTTGTCAGAGCAACCAATTTTTAATATTGTATGCTGTTCAAGATTTGAATGTATAACCAAAATTCAAAGACCTACTATTTTTATTTAAATAGATTTGGGGGTACAAGTTGTTTTTTGTTACATGGCTGAATTGCATAGTGAAAGTCTCGGCTTTTAATATACCCACCATCTGCATAGTGTATTTGTATCCAATAGTCAATTTTTCATCTCACATTCCCTCTTCCACTCTCCCCCTCTGATTCTCCAGTGTCCTTAAGTCATCCTGTGTAACTGGGTATATCCATTGCTTAGCTCCCACTTGTAAGTGACAACATGCTGTATTTCCATTTTTTGTGGTTGTTCTTGGGTTACTTCAGTTAAAATAATGGCCTTCAGTTTTATCTAAGTACTGCAAAAGACATAATTTCATTCTTTTCTATGGCTGAGTAGTGTCCTATGATATGTACCTATGTATGTATGTGTGTACATATCACACACACACACATTCACACCATATATTTTTTTATCTACTCATCTATTGGTGGGCACTTAGGTTGATTCTTTATCTTTGCAATTGTGAATTGCGTCAAACAGCAGCAGTTCCAGGCTCATTATGAACATCGCAAACAGAAATGTGCATAGCTAGGAGGTCACACGGTTGGTCTTTGTGTGCTTTTTCTCTCTTTGTGTACTTTTCTGTCTTCTTTCTTACTATGTTACTTGATAAGTGTAGACAAAATTCTCGTTGATTTATGTTGCATGTCTTACTGCTTCATTTTTATCATATTTTTAATGTTCTTTTTATTGTGTGTGTATGTGTGTGTATGTACATATAACTCTTACATCTTTTAGTAGTAAAACAATTTGTGGTAAATTTTTTATAGGAGTAGTTTTAGTGCTTTTTATATTTTTTCTTTATACATGTAATGTGATGCTTAGTTTTCTGTTTAACCTGTGTTCTGAGTTCATCATTCTCTTGTCCCCAAGGGAGTCCATTCTATACCTCTAAACAATGATAGAGCGTTAGTTACTATAGTTCTTTAGCCATTACTTTGGCATAAGATAAATTTCACTTCCTCTTTCCTTCAGCCATGGATGGAAGCAGATAAGAAGGTGTGCAAAAAGGGATATACATTTTGAGAAGGAAATCATTTGCTTAAACAATAGGCAAAGACCATGGAACTTGACCTTGAGCAAATAAGCATAACAGCCAGGAGAAATTTATGTTTCTTCTATGAACTTTTCTAAAGAACGTCTATGCATTTTCTTTCCTTCCTTCCTTCCTTCCTTCCTTCCTTCCTTCCTTCCTTCCTTCCTTCCTTCCTTCCTTCCTTTCTTTTTTCTGAGTCAGAGTCTCACATTGTGGCCCTCAGATGAGTGCTATTGCATCACAGCTCACAGCAACCTCAAACTCTTGAGCTTAAGGATTCCCTTGCCTCAGTCTCCTGAGTAGCTGGGGCTATAGGCACCTTCAATGCCTGGCTACCCTTTAGAGACAGGGGTCTCACTCTTGTTTGGGCTGGTCTTGAACTTTTGAGCTCAGCCAATCCACCCGCCTTGGCCTCCCAGAGTGCTAGGATTACAGGTGTGAACCACCATGCCTGGCCAGAACTTGTATGCATTTTAGGGCATACCTAGCACTTTCCTGAATTCCCACTTTAAAAACGCCATTGAGCTTTGCTGCTCTGTCCACCACAGCTATCCCCACTACCACCACTACTGGCACCCTACTCTGCAGCTGAATTAATCTGGCAGACTTCTTGTATTTGTTTTCCAACATTTACCAGCAATCTTTCCAAAGTGGGCCTATCTTTCAATTGTGTAACATAATTATTCCTCTCTGGAGCTTCATTATTAAAGGTGGAGATAAGCACTTTGCTATAAGCAAGCATTTCTGACCTTAAACAGTTAGCCTGAAAGGTGGGTATCAGCTGGCACTTAGTATGTTCTGAGGAGGGCTCCCATCCCACGAATTTCTCTGACCAGTCTAGGCAAATAGTATTCTCCTTAGAGCGCGCACTTGGTCCATCTTAACCATACCTCTATTACTATAATCAGCACATTTTAATCAAATTGTTTGCCATCTCCCAGTGAAAGCATCATCTTCCTAAATTCCTTCATATCAAGAACTATTTCCAATGACAACTACAACCAAAAATAGCCGGGTGTTGTGGCAGGTGCCTGTAGTCCCAGCTACTTAGGAAGCTGAGGCAAGAGAATTGCTCAAGCCCAAGAGTTTGAGGCTGCTGTGAGCAGGGCAACAGCTTGAGACTCTGTCTCAAACAAATAAAAAAAAAGAACTATTTCATCTTATCTTTGTAAGTGCAGTGTGTGCATGAAAGGCTTAGTACATATTCATTGTTGGACAGAATATTGTGGACAGTTTTAAGCAAATCAAAAGCACTTTGAGATATCATATAACTCCAGTAAGATTATCCCACATAACAAAATCCCAAAAGTACAGATGTTGATGTGGATTTGGAGAAAAGGGAACACTTCTGCACTGCTGGTGAGAATGCAAGCTAATACGCTTCATTTGGAAAGCAGTTTGGAGAATACTTAGATATCTAAAAGTAGACCTGGCAGTCAATCCTGACATTCCTCTACTAGGTATATATCCAGAAGACCAAAAATCACTTTACAACAAAGATATTTGCACCAGAATGTTAATGGCAGCCTAATTCATAATTGCCAAGTCATGGAAGAAGCCCAAGTGTCCATTGACCCATGAATGAATTAATAAATTGTGATATATGTACACCACAGAATACTATGCAGCCTTTAAAAAGTGGGAGACTTTACCTCTTTTATGTTTACATGGATGGGGCTTGAATATATTCTTCTTAGTAAAGTATCTCAAAAATGGAAGAAAAAATATCCAATGTACTAAATACTATTATGAAACCAGTATATAATCACCCACACTTTCATATGAAAGATAAAACACAACTATATCCCAGGATAAAGGAGGGAAGAGGAGGAGGAGGTTGGATGGAGGCAGGGTAATCATTGGGACCACACCTATGGTGCATTTTGCAAGGGTACATGTCAAATCTGTTATGTGTAGAGTATAAATGTCTTAACACATTTATAATTTATAATTGAGGTGAAGGCTATGTTAACCAGTGTGATGTATGCATTCCAAATTGTATATAAAATCAGCACATTGTACCTCATAAATGCATTAATCTATACAGCTATGATTTAATAAAAATAAAATAAAATAAAATTACAAAGGGCAGAAAATGAATTAAATAAAGCATAAAAACCAATGATGGCTTAAATTTTCACATATACATATGTACACACACACACACATATATATATATATATATATATACATTCCTTTTATCTCAGTCTACCGTCTTTGTATATGTAAACTCCAAAATAATAGAATATAACTTTAAAAAATTTAATTGTTAATGTTCATTGCTCATGGTTTTTTTTTCCTTTAATTTCTACATGTGTAACAAATGTGAGGTTTATGAAACATACTTTTGTTCTTTTGTTAAGGAGGAAGGTTTGTTGTCCTTCACAAACATGGCTATTATCCTTCTTTCTCAGAGATAAAAAGGTAGATATTGATTAGATGCTCCACTCTACGAGCATGTCATTTGCGTTTCTTTGTATCCAGTTTAGTACTAGGAGAGAATGAGGTGATAAATTTTCAAAGTGGAGCATAATTTTGTGGGTTTGCTTTATATGCAGCTTCGTTTTGATTTAGTTAGGTTTTTTCCTTTCTTTTTCAGGTCTCACTTAAATCTTTATGCAAAATCCTTTAAGTTGTGTAGTTGTACCCTAAACTGGAGACATAGCTTCAGCTAATAGGAGTAATTTTTAAAAACACAAAACATAAAAAAACTGAGACTTTTTCTAAGTCTTCAGAACAACCAGATTTCTCTTTAATACAATCGCTTTAGAATGTATCTATGTCCCTGATATTTAAAGCCTGTGATGATCTTCAAATAATCAAAAGATTAGATTTTTCAAAGAATGTAGTCCATAGTCAGCATGTATTATGTTAGTTATACACAGTTGTCTAGGCATTTAGACATTATTATCTAGAGGGTTTCTTTTTTCTTTCAACATAAAGGCATTTAGTTCAGATTTGTAGAGCAAAGATTATCTTTTTCATACTTGGCATGAGATGTCTCAATTTAATCCCTATTTTCCTTCATTAGACAAGCACTGAGTTAATTATTTTGAGAAATAAATGATAAATATCAACTGATAATTGGACACAACATCTTTTTGGGCATGCTATATTGGCACACATGAGGAATGTTTCCTCGTTTTAAATGTAAAACATTGTTAACAGAAAAAGCATCCATTTCAAGAAAAAAATCAGGGAATTTCAAAGTTTTCTTTCCTGTTTTCTAGGCTGATAGGAAGGTACCAATATTTTCAGCATTGTGATTTGCTAGAAATAATTTGCAAAAGATAGCAAAATGATATCATGCCTATTAATTATGATGACATCTAGTTTCAAAGGGATTATTGGAAAAATAACAATCCATAAAGTAAAGTCAGGTATGTAGAGTGTAGACTAGTAATTATATTTATTAGAATATATCCAGCCTACAGGTGCTTTGGTATTTTCTTGCCACAAAAGACAACAGAGTCATATTCTTTTTCTTTTTCTTTTTTTTTTTCAGTCTTATTCTTATTCACTGGTACTTGAGGAAACTGCATGAATAATTACTGTGAGATTTATAGAACATCCAAACTGAAACTGATTCAACTCTACTCCAACTGTGTTGTGCTTTCCTCAGACAAGGGTCAGCTTTCTGCTTGATTAGAGGGGTTATTCAGGCTTCATTGGTTTTTCTTTTCTTCTCTCACTTCCTAATATACTTAGCAGTACCACATCCTCAGAGAATGACTAGTCTTGCAATGCTTTCATACGCATTATTTGCATTTACTCATTTTCTTGAGAGCAGAGAGATTATTTGTTTCTTCAGTAATTCTTCCAAATTCTTTTGCCAGTAAAGGGCTTAATGCATTCTTGTTGATGGTTCTTTCGTCAGTTTAGAAGAGGACATTTTTCTATCTACAAATTGCGATGCTTTTTAAATGTTCATATACTCCCATCTACATCTTTCTAGAAGATGGGAACTTCCCACATTGTCAATTTAACATTTAGTTTGATATATATATATTTCATCTTGATTAATGGATATAATGGTTTCTGTGCCACAGAAAATCATAGGATGTTCCATGATGAAGCTTGATGGAGGGATTTTCTCTTAAGAAAGAAATCAGAGAGGTAAAAATTTGTAAAGACATCGTAATTTGGCCTTTGTATGTGTGGAATAGTGTCATGTCTCTGTCATCAATTAACTCTATACTAGAAGATCTGGACCTAATCTTTTCTTAAAAATATTATATTAGTTTCCTGCCTCCCTGAGAGTCTGCCAATTTGGTCAAGGTAATGTTTTTTAAACAGTAAATTGTTTTAGGAATTTAAACTTAGTTATTAGAATGCCACATACATATTCTTCTTACATTAAAATCAAACAAAATGTATAATTTTAAAAGAAGATCCACATCTTGTGCCTGTCATTATTTGTGTGTTCTCTAGACCTTTAGTGTTGAAATCAGATAGAAAATATTCAGGATTCATTTCCTTTAAGTGGTTTTCAAAATATACAAATTAACTAATGAGAAAATGTGGTTTTAAGTTTAATTTTATGACCCATACATTATCAATATTTAAAGGTGGGCCAATAAACAAAGCGGTGAATATTCTTAAGGGGTTAATTTTACTTGTACGTCAAGCATTGATGGTTTGTGAGTTTTACAACATTTTATTAGGGAAATTTTACCAGGTCAGCAGAGTAGAATGTATACAAAGGTTTATCTCAAATTGGCAAAATGGAGCTCTCAATAGAATTTGTTTACATATAATGATAGACTTGGATGCTTACCTTGTGAGGAAGCACTATGCAAATAATTTTATTTTCTAGGTTATTAGACCAAGAAAGAGACAGAAAATAACTTTTATTACAGAGAAGTCTCTGACTTGCATACATATTTTGCAACTTCATAAAAATATTTTGAAACAGGAGCACTATAAGATGATTGTTTCTTTGATAATCTAGCTACTGGAGACCCAAAATGAATAAAAAGTTCCTTAAGATAACTGATTTCCAGTGGAGGTGGAGGATACAAATTTGGTTCTTCACTTCTTTCCCAATATATAGAAATAATATAAATGGCATTTCTACGAACTTAAGAGAGATCTTTGACAGAATAATAAAATGGCAATTTAAAAGAAATTTGCTTTTATAACTGATTCAAATCGACCTTTACCTTTAATAATTTAATTTTGGGGTTTGTTGTTATCCTTGGAATTAATTATTTATTTCTATTATTCATTTTTTATAATATTCAGAGCTAAATAGTTTTTACATTCATATTTACCAAAGTAGTTTTGAAAGTAATTGTCATTGCTTAATAAACTGATCAGAAATTTTAGAAGCCTAGAATCTCCTTTAAAAATAGAAAACATAGAATTTTAACTTCTGTAATTTCTATACCACTATTTCAGTTTTGTATTTTTTATCTTGTCTAAACTGTTTGAACTTGTGTTCTGTCATTAAACTCCTACTTTTTCTTTTCTGCTTTTTGCTGCAATTTGAATATTTGGACTAACTTTAACTCATTATTATTGACCAGTAAGGATCGTTCTTTTAGGGATTTTTATATCAGGATAATTTATGGAACTAAAAATATGTCTTATGTCTCAATGCAAAAGAATGGGAATTTATTTTTAATTTCATAATTAGCAGCTACTTAAAAGGATTTTTTGAATTCTTTGTGTGTAATGTTTACCAAGCTTTATATATTTATGGGGGATTAAGTATACGACCAGAGGGAGTTTTAATATCTTGTACTTTGAAAAGCAAGTTTAACTCCTTGGAATTACTGGCAGAAAGAAATATTGTATAAATCTGCCAATCATATTTGGACATCACAGTTGTGTATTGACACGTCCATCAAAATGTGGAAGAATAAAGCATTAATCTTAAGATAAAAGTTCTTGTAAGTATTTTACCAAGCAAAAGTTTCCTTTTGTGTTTACAATAAGTCTTCCAGGTCACAAAAAGCATCACGATGAAAATTGACTAAATGGTTGGGCTTTTTTTCTTTTTACCTCCTTCCAAAACATCTGCCCTGGACCCAAGGAATAACTTTATCATCTGATAAGATTGACCCAAATATGGCCAGAAAGTGACCCTTTTCTGCTCTTCTATTAAGAAATAATAGTACATGATCTTGTTACTTCTCTCTTCGTGGGTTATTTGTGGATTTCTGTCAACACCAGTCAAGTGATTCCTTGTAATAGCCAATCATTTGTTTAGTGAATTCCGTATATCCACTCCTCTAAGAAAGGAAAGGCAAGAAGTTCCACAGAAATACCCAGAGGAAAAAACAAAACAAAATAAAATGGTTTAATTTTGACACTTGTGATTTATTGAGTCCTCTTTCATCTGTCATGTAAGATGTACAAGCACCAGGTTAAATTTTTACTTTGGGTCTGATTTCTCTGACAGAGACTCAAAATTCTGCCCTAGAGTTAAATCTAATGGAAAAGACACTTATTGAAAATAAATAGCATGTTTTTATCTCTAGATACTGTCTTCTCTCCAACATATAGCAATGTGGATCTTATGCTAGTAGTTAGTGGATTGGCTATGAAATCTAACACTGGTAGCAACTGAACAAATTAAAATAAATTTTGTGTATGTGCCACATTTCATTATATTTTTAAAAATACCATATGTTTCAATTTTGACTTGATTTTGCATGTCTAACTATTTAGCCAGGCTTGCCAAGACCTAAACAGGTGTAATTTTAGGTTGCCAGTATTCATTTTCCAAGTACTTGTCTACAATGAAGTATAATAAGCCTTATTAGGCTCTACTGACTTGAACCTGAACATGCTTGAGTGACCCATCTTGCTGACATTAAAAATAAAGCAATGGAACAAAGGAAAAGAAACCTATAATAATCACAAGATGTTCTTGTAACCCCTACATTAAGAGGGTTTTGTTTTGTTTTTTGTTTTTTGTGGATTCCCGGGCATTCCCCCTTCCATCATTTCTTGTCATAATCAATAGCCTTCTTTTTAAGGCCACACTTTAATGTAGGAACAGGAGAAGAGGAGAAGGTTTATGATAGATAATTTCTCCAGTACTCCCAGAGACCACCTAAAAGTATTAGTACAATGCACATTGCAATGAAAATAGCTCTATTGCTCCTGTATGACAGTAATTTAATATGCCAATTCCAAAGAGGCTTAAAGTTTAGATAGGTCTTTTACAAAACAGACAACATGATACAATATTGAGAAATATGCTCTATTCTTTTCTTTTAACTTAATTTTTATTAAATCATAACTGTATAGAATTATGGGGTACAATGTGATGATCTGATACACAATATGGAATGCTTAAATGAAACTAATTAACATAACCATCACCTCATTCATTTTCTGTGGTAAGACAAATAAGATAGTCTTAGTTGTTTTGAAGTGTACCCTTGCATTGTACACAGGTGAGATCCCGCCAAATACCCTCCCTCCACTGTGTTCTCTTTAGGAAAAGTGATTAGTATTTAACTTCTGTGCTTATTTTGCTTTATAAAAAGTGTATTGTGTTAGAGCTAGGTATAATGACACATACCAGTAGTTCCATTTACTCAAGAGGCTGAGGCAGGGGGGTCACTTGGGCTCAGGAATTTGAGATCAGCCTGAGAAACACAGTGAGGTCTCAGGTCTAAAAAATAAAAATACATTGTACTTGTAGAGTCTGACAATTAAGTTTGCAAACTCATCCTAGAAAAAGGCCACATATTCATTTCTGAATATCACTATGGTCACTTTTGAAGTACTCCCCTTGGGAAGCTATGCACTGATGCCAGAATCTAGTCTACCTTTCAAAGCAATTTTGGAACTCTTTGTCATCATATTATCCTTGATATCCTGAATGGCATCAAAATGTCTTCCTTTTAATATTTACTTTATTTTCAGGTAAAGAAAAAGTCACTGGGGTCCAGGTGAGTAGGGAGGGTGTCCCAATACAGTTATTTGTTTCCTGCCTAAAAATTCCTTCACATACAGTGCCATGTGAGCTGGTACATTGCTGTGATCCAAGAGCCAAGTGTTGTTGGCAAAAATGTTCAGTTCAGGCTCAGCATCCATATCTCAGTGAGTAGGGCACTAGCCACATACACCGAGGCTGGCAGGTTTGAGCCAGGCCTGGGCCTACTAAACAACAATGACAGCTGCAACAAAAAAATAGCCAGATGTTGTGGTAGGTGCCTATCGTCCCCGCTGCTCAGGAGATTGAGGCAAGAGAATCGCTTAAACCTAAGCATTTGAAGTTGCTGTGAGCTGTGACATCACAGCACTCTACTGAGGGGGACATAGTGAGACTCTGTCTACAAAAACATAAAAATAAGTTCAGGTCCCTTTTGTCTAACTTTTTCATGCAACCTTTAAAGCACTTCCAAATAGTAAACTTGGCTAACTTGGCTAAATTTAAAATGACCAATTCCTCTGATATCAGAAAATAATAGCAACATCATTTTGACTCTTGATTTGGACTGATGGAACTGTTTTTGTCATGGAGAATTGACTGACTTTCATTGTGCAATTTGACACTTTGTTTCAGGGTTGTCCTGGTTCACGCATGTTCTATCAAAGTAATAACATGGCCTAAAACATTGTCTTGCCTCTCCAAAAGGTCTTGACAAACTTTGACTCTATTTTTGGTGAGCTCCTTTGGGACCATTTTTGCACACACCTTTCCCATGTTAAGGTTTTCAGTTAAGATTTAACTGTTTCTCTATAAATAGTCACCTGATCATTTTGGTGTATAATTCAATGAATTTTTGGAATATTTTATTCAGTTCTGCTTGTTACTAGCCACCCTGACCTCTCTTCATTAATAACACTTTTTCTCCCATCAGAAAAATGTTTGTTTGTACACTTCTGTTTTCATCATGACATTATCTGCATAAATTTGGACTAACATGTTTCTGATTTCACTTCCACTTTCCCCAAATTTAATAAGAAACTTAATGTCGGTTCATTGCTTTAATTCAAGATCTAAAAATCTCACAATGATACACAACAACAATAATGAAGGCCACTCAATAGGACACCACCACATGTGGACATGAATATAGTTGTGAGTCACTGATATATCAAGGTTATGAACCCTTACCAAGTTGTTTGTACAGTGTTGCCAATGTAAGCACACGGTGGTTAAGTTCATTATCTTAAGTGTCTGAGTTTTATATGTATGTTTTGGCATAGAAAGATGCTTTATAAGATCAGTTTATTCAATTTTTTTTAAAGTAGCTGACTAGATATCATAATTAAGATGTATACTTCCATAAATATATACCATGACTCACTTTGTTTAATGCCTGAGACACTTTTATATAGTTACCTTCAGACTAAAGTGGTCTTTTGATGAGAACTGTTTCTCTATGACAAGTCAATATTATGGTATCTTATAAAACTGTAAGACCCTTCTCATTATTCTTTACTTTCTTTCCCCTAACATTTTAGAATGATTTAAAAAATATACCTACCTAAAAACATTCCTTAAAAATGTATGATTGTCATGTTTGATACTATATAGAGCAAATCCAAAGTAATATATGGGTCTCAGATTAATGAATATAATTTTCTCTAGACAAGTAGAAAGATAATTTAAGATTATTTAATGCCTTAAGATTAATGCCATTTACTGAATCTGTACACATATGGATGCCTCTTTAAGGATACCTATATACACATATGTAGCTTTATGTTGTAAGCAGAAATGTTAGCTGTTTGATATGAGATGTTAAAACTATCAGAGGTAGTCTACACATTGTGATCAAGGTTTTATTCAAAAGAGTTTCCTAGAGCGTTTAAGTAAAAAAAAAAAACATTTTTAGTTAACTGATTCACTGCTCCAAGTAGTTGAATCTTTTTTTGTTGTTGTTGTTCTATATTTGTGGTCATTTGCACTTCTGAATCTAGTGGGCAGGCCAAGTCATGATCATTGTATCCAATGACAATGATGGGGGATGGGATGAGCACACCAACTTAATTTCAGTCAGCTAATATTCACTGTCTACATTCATTTAGTGACTGTGACCTTGGATAAATGACTTATTTTTCTTGTGTCTCCATTTTTTGTTTGTTTGCTTTTAAAACAACTCATGTTACTTCACAAGATAATTGTGAGGATTAACTTAATAGTAACACATAGGAAAGATTAACATATTTTATTTTCACCTTTACTTTCCATGATTTGACTATCTTGATGGAGAAAAAAACAAAATCAATGAATTAGGTTGAGACTGAAACTGCACATAGTGATGATTTCAACAAATTGGATGATGATTTTAATTGATTTGGGTGTATCCTCAGATACAATTTTGAATTCTTTACCTTTTCTGTTTTTACCCTCTTAATGAGAATGGAAATACTAGTCCTGTCTTGTATTAGTCCCTTAAATAGTCCTTTCTACTTAAGGACAAATAGTGAAAAAATGTACCCATTCTTTTTCAAACTTGATTACTATAGTCAGGGTTAACACGATCACTGTTTGAGTTATAAAGCAATAGTTGATTCGAGTTGCTTCACACAGGTCTCTTCAATTTAGCATGAAATGACAAGAACAAGTCTTCTGCAGGGAACACTTGTGTTTGCTTGTTGGTTCTTAGTATTTGAAACATGTTTGGAATGTGTCCTCTGTTGTCAGCCAAAGATACACTCTGGAGAGTGAGGCAGATGTTGGGGGTGTGGCCATTGCTATCCTAGTTGCCTCTGCTTCTAATATCCGGTTTTCATTAAATTTTGACAAATTATGTCATCTCTTTGTCATGCTTCCACTCAAATGTGGAACTATATTTCTCTTTCATTTTCAACAATCATCACAAAAATCATTCATAGAATCTTCTGTCTTTTTAACAAACTGCTATATTATTTTGTGGTGAGAACTTCATATCATAGAAAGACAAATATATTGCCAGTATTAATGGGGGGATTGGCTTTAAAAACATTTTATAGGACTAACTTGCTCTTATTCCTGAAAAAATTATTATAGTAGAAGTTGTTGGAAAGAGCTACTGTATTAAGGGTTGAGACACATTGTTAGCAAAGGGTAAAAATTAGTTTGGAAATCTGTATATAAATCCAAGTGATCATAGTATTTTCCTGCTAGAACCACAAGCTTGATTTCTAGTTAAAATAGGTAGCTTCTGAATTTCTAAGTAACTCAGGATTTGTATAAGATTAGAGTTTAATTGCCTTTCATACATATTCTCTGGATACGAAGAGAAAGCAGAAAAAAAATTAAAAACAGATAAAAAACTATTCTTGTCCATCTCCTTACCCCACATCTAAAATCTAACAAAGTAAAAGAGATGCATACAAAAAATAAAAAGAAGTCAGGGAAGATGATGTTATATTCAGGTAGCAATTGTCAGGCACAGAGAGCTTAAGCAGAAAAGTTTCCAATGTGGTTTATCATAACTTATCTAAGCATGTGTCTGGCAATAGTTTTTTTTGAACAATACCTTTGTTCAAAATAACATCAAAAAAATTCAACTTCTTTTTTGAGTTTTACTATTACTACTGCCAAAGTAAAATTAGTTCATACTAGGATCTCATGGATTGTATAGAAGGAATGAACTCTTATTCTGGTTTCACACAAGCTTAGTATAAGAAAGAATAAACAAACTGATAAAAGTCAAAATAACATGGATTCAGGTTTTGTGATATTTTCCTTATTTTTTTAAAAAGCTTAGTGACACCAACTTTACTGGATTCCTATAAAGGTTAAATGAAATAATGTAGGTTATTAGCTGAACACACAGTAGATATTCCACAAATGTGAGTTCTTTTCTAACTTCTCAGAAGTCTGCGTAGAATAGTATTCTTAGTGTTTATCAAGGAGGAGAAACTTTATTCCATATACAGATCTTACTCATTATTATTATTTTGGCTCTTTAAATGTTAGTCCTTCTCTTCCAGAGTTTCATTCAGCTGAATCCCCATTCTCCCTTTTACTAGTTCAAAATTTTAAGTGAAATTTCAGATAGCCCTCAGGCAACAATTGCATGTGAAAGATTAATCATTATGAACTATCAGAGTAATAATTTCAGGTAGTTATGAAACTATTCTAACTCTTAGTAACAGACAATGGATTTTCTTTTAATTTTGTAGACAGTGCTGGGAAACAAACTCTGCTTATATATATTGCCAACTCTTGTTTCATTTAGCCAATCCCAAACTTATCCCCACAGTAAAGGTTGTGCTAATTTCCAGTTCTACTGTTATTTCTTTGTTATCCCTTTTTTATTGAATTGGTCAAATTGAGCAGTGAGATGGTCAAAGGACAAAGGGTAAGGCCAAAGGTCACTGGCTGTTGTTTTTCTCTAAATCAAGACCAGGCTTTGGGATTTCAATGTTTCTTTTCTCTACTTGTCTTTGATAAAGGTTCCCTAGGCAATGATGTTTTAAAAATTCTCCTGGTCATCTGTTAAATAATTTCCTTAGGATCCTGATCCCTGTAACACTGATGGATGATGACATTTCATTATAGGAGTTCACAGGTATCTAATTGTACATGTCCTGGCTCCTAATCTCAGCTTTGCCCCTTACTAGCAGTGTGGCTTTACCCATGAGTAGGCTCTCAGCTTTTTCATCTTTAAAATGGGCATTATAGTTCCTGATTAGAGTACAGATAATACATGCAGTACCTACCTTACAGGTAAGATAAATACACTTAGCACATAGCATGGAAGAGAGTAAGGGCTGGATATATAGGACTTGCCATTATCACTGAAAGCTAACTTATAGGGATCATATATAATAATTTTATATTTTATTCATGGAAGGCAATGTCAAAATATCTTGAGCATGAGACCCAAATCTAAACACAATCATTTGTGTTTCATCTATACCTTATACACATAGTCTGAAGGTATTTTTATAGAACATTATGAAATAATTTTGTACACGACACAAAATTTCAACTGTAGCTCAATACTTGAGATCAGATGTGGAACTGTCTACTTGTGGTGTATTCCTTTAAAAATGTTATAAAAATATTCATATTTTACAGCATTTAAAATTTCATAATTTTAGACTAAGGATGCTCAATCTCTATACGAAAATTTAGATAACTACTCTGGTACTTTAAGGAGCGATCTCACACATTGTCTAAGAACTAAGGAGGGATGTTTGTTGTATCCCCACACTGCCTCCTAGGTGCCATTCTGCTTAGTAGCGCATTCACTCACAGACTCTGCCTTTTGTTATACTTCAGGTAATTACTATTCCTCTGACATATTTCACGTGCACCTCAGTGTTAGCCACTAAGGGGAAAAGCCACACAGAAATCTTCATAACTGGTGCTTCATTTTATGTGAGCTCCCTGAAGGGACAGGTTGGTGGCTGTGCCTATGTTCCTGTAAAATTAATGCCCCTTCTTCAGACTACTGTTATTCTATTTATAACCACAGGGCTTCAGTTTTATAAGTGTCCTGAAAGTTCTGAGTAATGCACAGAATTTTACATACGCAGCAAATGCATCTTGGCAAAATGTAGTCCCTGGTGAGAAAGAACAGAGAATCAACAATCTCTTGCTTTTATTGGAATAATAAAACTAAAGCAATTTGGGTCTCAAAGTATTGTAAACCAGATTTTCTTTTTTCATATAAATTCTGTAGTCAGGGTACAATGCCATTGCCGTGAACTTGGTAAATGGAGAAATGTAGTCTTTGGAGGAAGCTTGACTTCTCCTCAACCTTCTTTGTTTACTTATTTAAACGCCAATTTTTATGGACAGATGTTCAAGATATGAGATAAATGAAAAAATATTTTATATTGAAATAAGCGTGAAAAAAAATCTACCACAATGTTAAGGACAAGTGAATACTTGTCATTTGCTGTTACCATCTCTCAAGTCTTCTCATTTGTTTTTCAAAGTATCAAAATTTTAGAAGAACTCTTTGTGGACTACGCTATTCTTAATGTTTATTAATAAGGTGGGAATGTTTTACATAATTCATAGACACTACTTTTAGTTATTCTTTTGACCCTCTGACTATAATTACACATTTTGGGCTCAAAAATCATATTAATCATATTACCATATTAAAGAATATTATAAAATACTTATCTTCAAATGCCCCTGTACTTGGCCCCAGGATAGTAAAAGTGATGGTATTGGATGTTCACTGTGCAGTAGGTAATGGAATGGGCTCTGATGCAAGCACATGTGTACACATTTAATGAAATTAAATGATCTCAACATATCTGTGCCTGCAAAAACCTCTATTTTTCACAGAAATGAATGTGATCCTTTGAATTCCTGTTAGTCTAAAACTGGTTTGCATGTGCTTCAGATAGCTGAAAGCTTTCATAATCAAGTGGTTTCTCATGAAATGATAACAAAAAAACTGATTTTACAACAAATTTTATTTTAAACTGTCACTTATATAAGGTAACTTTGAAAAGGACACCCTTGCAGGGGACCAGGAGGTCATTTAAGGGCTAGCATTTGTGATGGGGGATCATTTGCTCTAAATCATATTCAGGATTCTCATGATTTCAACTCTAACTGGGACTTCACTTCTTTGTTTAGAGGAAGTTTAAGGCAAGTATCACAGAAGTAACAGAGATTTTGCTTTGTTTTCAGATCTTAGGATAATAAGCTAAATAACATAGAAACTAGCTTCTAAATCTTCCTCTTTTAAAATGGTAATCTGTAAGTGGTAATGGTAATCTTTAAACATAATATATGTTTATGTTTTAGTTTACATGTTTCTGTATATGTATTTCTTAAAATACATATATTAGCCATTTCATTTCTGTGAGATATCTACTCATGTTCTTTGATCATTTTTCTATTGGGGGGGTGTATTAAAAAATCAGACATATAAAAAGCTAGAGCACATAATATAATGTATACCCTTGTCCCATTACCCAGCAAGTATTTATTCATGGATATTTTTGTTTCATCTGTGATTCTCTTCACTCCTTTTCCTAATATATTATTTTGACCCAGATGGAAATGATGATATTTGTAAACATATCTGCATATATCTCTTAAATATACAGTATAAAAAAGCATAGCCCCAAAGTTAAAATTAATGCCTACATTAATGATCCGTTAATATCATTCGATGCTTGATGTTCAGATTTTTATTTTAAAAGTTTCAGTTTGTTTGACTCAGGATTTCAATAATGTCTACCCATGTGACTGGATGATGTATGTCTGAAATCTTGTTTATAAGTTATGTCTTTGGCTTGGCTCCTGTAACACAGTGGTTACAGTACCAGCCACATACACCAAGTCTGGTGGGTTCAAATCCGGCCGTGGCCAGCTAAGCAAGAATGACAACTGTAACAAAAAATAGCAGGCCTTGTAGCAGGTGCCTGTAGTCCCAGCTACTTGGGAGGCTGAGGCAAGAGAATCACTTAAGCCCAAGAGTTTGAGGTTGCTGTGAGCTGTGCAACCATGACATTCTACCAAGGGTGACAAAGTGAGACTCTGAAAGTTTATATAAATGTTTAATTCCCCCTCTTTGTAATTAAATATAATAATTTGCTTCTGTAATATGTTATAAAGTGACAAGTAAAGGTTTTTGTTTTGTGTTTTGTTTTATTTTGTTTTGAGTGTCATTATGAACTCTTAGAACAAAAGACATTTGCTATATTCTAATCTATCACAGTTATCTTTTTCATTGGTGCTCAAATGGTCTCATTTGAAGATATCAGTGGGAAACTCCTCAAATTGCTTTCTGAGTCATTGTCTTAGCCGACTTCAACTGCTATAACAAAATAGTATAGCCTAAGTGGCTTACACAATAGAAATTTATTTTTCACCACTCAAGATTAGGGTGACAGTGGTTGAATTCTTGTGAGGAGCTTTCCTCCTAGTTTACAGATGGCTGACTTCTTATTGTATCTATCTATCTATCTATCTATCTATCTACCTACCTATCTATAAATGATGCAAGCTTTCTGGTGTCCACTAATCTGGTCATGAACCTTACACCCCCAGCATTACCTCAGCTTTACCTCCCAAAGGCCTGATTTCATTACATTGGGAGTTAGGATTTCAACATAGGAATGCATTAAAATCACTGCTATTTAGTCCATGGCAGTCATTTTGATTACACCCTACTAGTCTCAATATCTTTAAAGTAGAACAGGATATTCTAATATCATTTTATCCTTCTCATATCTCTGCACTGGAGTCTGTATTTATACCCTCTCACCAGTTTTAGATTAATAGTAACATACTATTTTTATAGTTTTCTTCATCTCGCTCTCTTTACATAGCAACAAATTCTGATGATCCTTTTATAATAGCAAATATAATTTTTCTACATTCATTTCTGACAAATACATGAAGTTGCACTTTGTGAATATATCACAGTTTAATAAATCAGTTTCCAGTTGACAGGTAATTGTCTTAGTACGAGATATTTGTTGTAAAATACTGTCCCAGTGAAGAGTCTTTAGCATATACAAAGAATCTTTTTATAAGTACCTTTTGGTTTCAAATATAGACATATTTTATAATGGCTATAATTCAGAATATGCAAAAATGAAAAAATCTATAATCCTATTACCCAGAGATAATGTTATTAGTCTTTTCCTTTCAACTTTTGTTCTGTTTGCACATACCCACAATCCTAAAAGCACAGGAAATTAAGATATATATAGACTCCTGTAGCCTTTCACCCTCCATTTAATACTGTGGTGTAAGTATTACCTATATCAAAAATAATTTTTATAAACATATTTTAATGTCTGCATCTTATTATGATTTATTGTAACTAACCACATCCTCAAAATGTGCAGACATAATATACCTCCCATATACACTGCTATGCTTCAAAAAAGGAAAGATATATTTTTTTTTTTCTAAAAACACTGCACCTGTACCTATACAACCTACCTGTGAAACCCCCTCCTGGTTATGATTCAGTAGCTCTGAGGCGGGGCCTGAGATCCAGCACCACTTATCACTGGACAATACATCAAACAGCAAGAGGAGACAGGATGATGATGGCCCAGGTTTTTGCTTGACTTTCCTTTAAGACTGAACAAAAGAACTGGATTCGGCATATTTAAATTAGATGCACAGGCACCATAGTAGTCACACTTATTGAACTCTCTAAGAGACCTTTTAATGTAGATGCTTTTAGCCACATCCTAAATAAAGTCACACTACTGAAGTGTATGACCTTTGGATATCTTTTCTTCTTTCTCAGTCCTTTGATCCCAGTAAACTTTTTTTCCTGATTTTTCAGTATCTTTCATTAGGTCTATTGTAGATGTGCTGCAGGTAGACATTCAAGTGCAGAGGCCATGATAAGCAGGAGCGTAATTTCATGGTGAGAACAGGAACAATATGAAGTTCTTTCTTGTTCCAGCCTCTATGTTTCTGAGTCAACACCACACCTTCGGTGTTTGACGTCTTCCCAGTGAGCCAGGTCATGGAACGTGAGCTGCTGAGGCTCTAAAATTTCTCTTTTCAGAATATGTCTTTTCTAGGTCTCTTGCAAAGTTCACATTTCCAAATGATTCATTACACACATACTCTACTGCCTGGCCTCAGGAATGGAAGAATAAATAGCAAATTTTACCTGCTTATAAGGACCTTGGAGTTAGAAGATTAGACAGGCAAGAAGTTTGGTAATTATAGAGCATTATATATGGCAAATACTATAGTAAGGTATGAATAGACACAGACAAAGAAATCTTAACTTAATATTTTGGGAATTTTTTTTTCAGGAAAAGCGAAGACAAGGTATAATTAGCCAAGAGAAATAAAAGGAGATATTATAGAAGGAGGAAATACCATGCAGGGAGGTTTAGAAGTTCAAAAAGGAAAGAAGGGAGAAAAGACTAAACAGAGAGCTGCATGAAAGCAATCTGGTTACAGGATACAGGAAGGAGACTGAGTGAGTGTGTGTGTGTGTGTGTGTGTGTGTGTGTGCGCGCGCATGCTCGTTGGGGAGAGGACATAGCAGTTGTTGAGAAAACTAAAACAGTTGGAAAGGTAAGGTAGAGCAAAATCTTAAGGGCTTTGTTAAGCTTGCTACATCTTTTGAAACTAATTTTAGATTTTTTTTTTCGTGATAGCTTACCTTTTTATTTTATTTTTCTTTTTTATTAAATCATAGCTGTGTACATTAGTGCAATCGTGGGGTACAATGTGCTGGCGTCATGTACAATCTGAAACATTTTCTTTTTTTTTTTTTTTTTGAAGAGCTATTTAAAAGTTTTAAATAGAGGATAAGCCAAATAAACCAAACAACTAGCCAAAAACAGAAGCCTACTCATTGCAATTTGGAGAGTGAATATTCAGTACCCCACCAGGAAACTAAAAACTGATTAGGAGGCCTAGAAAGGTAAATAATGGCTGATTGGGGAGTGTTTATATCAACACCATGTGTATTAGATTATGTCTATTAAAATACTGAGATATTTCAGGGCATTATTTAACTTTAAAAAAAAGATACATTACCTGTGTACCTTGATTGTTATGATTCTCACATGAATTTGAGTACACTGAGGCACAAGTTAAATTGCAGTTCTTTAGCCATAGAACTAGGCAGGTATAGAAGCACAAACAGACTCAGGTACTTTGCTTCCAGGGTACACTCACCTCACTACTAGGCTATGTTTGCCTTCTTCATGGAAGCTACAATGAAGCAAGAGAATGACACTCTTGCTGGAAGTTGGTTAATATATGTACATATTATATTATGAATAATTCAGTGGCAGGCAACATGACTCAAAGGCTAATGAAATTATAAAAAACCTTTTGTCTATAGCAAACATTTGTAAGAGATTAATTGCCAGAAACTTCTTAACCAATGCTGTTTAAGGGAGGCTTCTGAATATCAGATGGGAAGTATGGATAGGAACTTTCTATTTTAGTACATATAGGTTCACATGTGCTAACATTTGCACAATGCTTAGAATATTTTTGCAAGTGGTTATCTTAAAGTTCTACTCTGGCAGTGCTGGGTTATAACAAAGTATGTTTACCATTCTTCCATTTCTGTCCATTGCCATTGAAGTAAGTAAAACCCCACCTGATTAGGATGGATTTTGAAGGTTGAGAGTCAAGATTTCAATTTCCCCATCTTATTCTGAAAGATATATGTAATCTTTAAATAGTCATTTAATCTTGACTTTGGTTTCAATGATTAAACAAATAAAAAAAGTTTATTCTGAAAAAGACTGGCATATATAGAATGTTTTATTGGATAAGTATTCTCAATGTAGAAATACAGATGAATTTTGGCCCTTACTACTTTTTCCTTTAAGTGTTTAGTCATAATTTAAAACAAGCCCCCAAGAACAATAGAAACAACTCATGTCTGACACTTTGGACAAAACTCAAATCCGCACTTTTCTCATCTGTAAAATGATAGAAATGCAGCTTATAGAAAAATACATGTGAAGTAGCTAGCATCTAATAAGCATTCAACTAATTTTGTAACAGTTATTTCATTTTCTTTGTTAGTGTCACCATTGCATTGTCATTATTTAAAGATGCCGAGATTACTTTCTAAATTGCTGTGTTGAGTTCAAGCTTTCTAACTGAAATAATTACTAAACTAAGTTAGATATCCATAAAGAATGTAGATTTCTTTATGGGAAACATGCTACCACACATTGTTTTTCAAAGCAAAGATAGATTATTTTTCAGAAAAGAGGCCAACATGACATTTATTAGCTTGAGCCATTGCTTGGCAAGGTTAGACCTTAATTTCAGTTTATGATCTTGCTAAGATTCTTGTCACATGGCCACTGATTTAATTAAAGTTCAATCCTATACAGGGGACCATGCTTTCTGGTATCAACTTCCTTGTGTGTGTGTGAGACAAGATTCTAGGTTTGGCCTGGGGGCTGTTTGAGTCACAAAATGAAGCAATAGCCTTCTCAGTTTTGTCAGGAGTGAATTGCAAGCCTATTGCACTTGACCAATCACTGCAGCCACATTGCAGGGTAAGGAGCTAAAAGATTTCCTAGCATCTGTGATCAATAAGAGTGTGTCCTCTAAATCTAATATATATAAAGCTTAAAAAGCAATTTACCTACAGAACAAGAATATAGGATAAATGTTCCAACTGTTGCTTTTGGATCAGGATATGGTCTTTGAAGGTAACACATTACACAAGTGACATTTACTTTCTTCTCCTGTATGTCTTCCTTTTCTTTGAAGCCAGAGTCAGAGAGGCCATTCCAGAACATAAGAAAGTGTTTAAGGACTATACTTAAGTACTATGAGTGATTATGATAGATAATGAATTTGAAAATACAGAATTAATGATATTGAAAATACATAAAAATGGAATTTAACTAATATAAACATTTACCAGATTTACTTTTCTTGTTGCAAATGAGTATAGTTCATTTGTTTTACTCCGTGTATGTTTTTTTAATTTGTCATTCCCTGCATCAGCTCACCTCCACTTTCTACCACAACCCTCCCCTTTTTATTTCTTCGCCTTATGCAACCGTAATTCACAAACAAGCATTCTCACCACAAAATCACATCACAAGATAGAGAAGAGGATCTGAGATGCCACGTGATAGTGAATGCAAATTGCAGGGGCTAATGTTGGTATTTAACTGGACAACTAAGCTGGTACTAACTCCACGCAGCTGACGTCACTATTCATGTAGCATATTGTGGTAACATCAGGTTTGTTTGCTGCCTGAAAACCAGACAGTGAGGGGTGTTGGTGAGTTTTCCCTTATTATTCAACTAAACATCGGCTGTGCCAGCGGGGACCTGCCTTCCCTTCCGTGGCTGTCATTCACGTCAAGCTGACTCTAGCAATTGTGAGCCACTGAAGCTCCAAGGACATGATGTCACTGCTGAAGGCTTCCTTTCTGTTGTTAACAGAATAATTGGTCCCTGGTACAAAGGAAGCATATGCCATTGATTGTGAGAACACTGCAACTTGATGTCGGGAAGAGAAATTATAAACAGTGGTGAATCTGTCATATGCCTAAATCTGTCATGAAAACCCCTGTCACAGAATCATTCAAGTCCTGACATTCATAATTACTTGCTTTCTATACAATAATCCCAGTATTGTAATTTCTTGCTTTGATATTTGTGGCACTCCCATCTCTAATAAAATCTCTCAAACTATTGAAGTATCTATAAACCTGATTTGCTGTCTGTTCTGCAAAGGGTGCTATGATCCTGTCATGACATCAATCAAAAGTGGCACATAATCAAGACTTCCAGACCCAAGCAGGCTCCATTTCTCTCCTTCCTTGTTTATTTCACAGACTGTGCAAGGGTGCAAGGTGAAGGGAGGAGAATTGTCTAGAAAAGACTTATCCAAGGATGCCCTTCAGTGAAGCCGAGACTCAGGATTTGGCAGAATCTATAGTATAAAAATGTGTACCCCACTATAGCACTCACCCACAAGAAACTCTTCAGGGAGAATGACGAGTGACATCTTGAATTGTGCTCCAAATCTTCAGGGGTGGAACCATGAATGGGAATGATGTTCTTTTCATCCATTGACATCATTAAAATACTTTGTATGTAACAAAGGGATGCCTTAGCAAAACCACAAGGGCTTGTGTGTTTTTCCAAAAACCTAGTGTATCAGACATATTTAGTATTGCTTATCACAATTACTCTAAGAATAGAAAATGGTGTAAAAAGAGCTAAAATCCCTGAAGTTATTGTGTATCCGTTTTCTTGCACTAGAAGAAGAACAATACAGAGTTTTTAAAAGATAGTTTTCTATTTATCTGTTCTTGACATAATCTTGATGTCTCAGGGAAATCTCTGTTGCCTCCTTTTTAAGATGGCAAATGAATGGAGATTGTCAAGCTGGATTGTCAAGCTTTCCAAATTCAGGTTGGGTATATACATGAATAATCTCTGCCTTTGTATGGGTTGAAAAAAATCTAACAGACATGAAGGAACTGCTTGAAATTAATGCCTTCCTGAAAGATTATTTCCCCATCTAGAAAATGCTTCTTCATATTAATATTTCTTTCCCCAAATAAAGTTTTACTGTGTATATTTTAAACTGATTATGTCAGTGCCTGTGCAGTTGCTCTTTTAAAGAAGTAAATTAAGTTTCCTGAAAGAAATCAGAGTCTACTTTTGTGCCTGGACATATTTTACTCATTGAGTTAACAAATATATTCATCCTTATAGCTAGAACATTTAGATGTAAATCAGGAATTAATGACATTCCCATAAGGTTTGTTTTTTTTTAATTTAAAGAGCCATCTTTTCTAGGCCTGTTAATTTTGAAATACAATTCTATGTTAAAATGATTTTCATAAGTTATAAAAAGTTATAGTTATTACTATCTTCACTATAAAAATAAAACCTCTGACAGGAAAAACTACTAAATAATTCTTTTGCAGAAGAGAGTAATGCTGACAGTTTTTCTGTCTTTTCCGTAAGGAAAAAGTATGCCTTTGTTTTTCTTTGTCTATTCCTTCAAACGCACATAAGGCCAAGCTAGACACAATTCATGTTTACAGAAATCAAAGGCACTCTTATGTTTTGGTCCCCTGCCATTTCTCTCCGCCATGGGATAATGTCTTACTGTGTTTCTTGCCAAACAAGGGTAGGAATGGAAAGACTGTCAAGTGCCAGTAAGCCCATTTGAGAAAAGACAGGTCAAGGTTTTTCATTTTAGAAAGGCTACAAAATACAGAACAGCTTATAGTTATATGTGGTGATACTCTCAGTGGACACTTTTATTGTGCTGTATTTTATTGTTAAGTTCCATTGAACATCAAGTGATTGGCTCAGCCTGCAGGATGGCCCTCCAGTGTGGCAATGTCAAATGTTCCTGGTGGCAGGCCTGACATGGCTGATTGCTCCTTCCATTTAGAGAGCATCGTGTCTTTTGCAACAAAAAGCAGATCAAAGCCCCTAATGATTGACAGCAACCTATGCTACTTTTGTTTTTAATTCTTTAACACTTGACACTCTCAGATGACACTTCATATAAGTAGGAGGCCAGTTTCCCAAACAACCTGCTTTTAGAATTCAAGAAGCAAGAAAATAGATTGAAGATGACCTTCAGTACTGATTATCACTGATTTTCATTGAAATAGCAGGTGGCAAGTTTTGATTATATTAATAGTCACTGACATAAGTCTTTGAAGGTAAAGTAGCCACCATTTCAGGCCATGGCTAATTTTGGCTCTAGGTATAGGCAATAATTTTAAGAAATATTCAAATTATTGTCTGCAACAGGTGTTCTATTTTAGAAAATACAATAATAGTGTAATTCCTACAGAGTTGGAATTGGATCTTGTGAAAAAATATTTTTCTTGCTAATAAATTATTTAAAGCTGTGTAAATTCAATTTTTACTTTATTGTCATTTTCTGGATTTGATATTCCAAGCCAGTCATCTAGGACGGGATGCAGAGACTATAGTCGGGGTCCCCACACATATTTCATAAGATCTATCAGGAATCATATAAGAGGGCTGTGTAACTTGCATATATTGAAGAAAGTGGTGGCTCTGTGACATGCAAACCATATACCTCTTCAAGAATGTGTTATCCCAGCTACTGAGAGGGCTGTTGACAGAAAACCTTTAGTTCCTCCAAGGAATTGTCCTGGATGCAAAAATCCAGTTTCCCCAAGGTCATGCCATTTTTAGGGTGGACCATATCCAACAACTGATCAGATGGCTGGCCATCTTAGCCCCAACTCAAGACCATGAAGGGCCATTTTAGTTCCCACTGGGGCCTCCCAGGGTCAGACTTGCATTACAGCTCAATTTCTCCCTCTGCTCACTCCAGTTTGTCCACTTCCCTTTCATAATTGACAGCCCCTAAATCTCTCCTTACTACACACAACACACTCTGAGCTCTGTTCCCAGGGGAACCAACCTGCAGCCAATGAGTAATCACTCACAGAATTCTTGAACTTGATTGTCTGCTATCACAGTCACCTTGTAGGACTTGACCCCATTCTATGATAGATCTCGTTAGCAATGCCAGCGACTTCCCAGCTAAACATTGAAAGTATAGAAGTGTTATGTGAATGAGCCTAAGGAAGGTTCCAATGCTATATCTTTTCATGTGGGATCAAGCATCAGCTCTTGACGGGGTTTAAGAAAATCAAAAGACTGTTTTGTGGGAAGTATATTGGCTTCAGTGTAATGAAGTTTTTATAGTTTTTGAGTTATATGCTTGGCCCTGTGAATTTTTGCCTTTAAAAAAAACCTAAAAAACTACTCTGTGATTTAAGATTTTCAAGAATTATTGCCTTCATTATCAGTATTCACTGATGCTGCCAATTCAATTATCTGCAATGGAGGGCAGTGTGGCCAATATAAACTAAAACAATGAATTATCAAGAATCATTTATGTTTGTCCCCAAAGTACTTTTTTTCTTACATTTGAATACAAATGCCTCATATAATGTACATTTAGAAATCTAACTTTTAAATAAACTGCCTGTGGATAATTGAAAAAAGCCTGTATTTACATTTGATTCTTACTCAAAGAAAGCTATAATCATATATAATCATAAAGCTGAAGCATTACCTTGCATAAAAGTCATTTCCTGGTATATTTATCAGTCAGAACGAATATTAAAAGGCAGCGCAGCATACTTGAAGGTAGTCAAGCAAAGGGACAGTGGAAAGACACTTGAGGGAAGCACAAGTTGCCATTTTTCAGATTATGTTCTCAACTTCCTTATGAAATGGAAATAAATCAAATGGAAGGAGATGATTCATGTGAAAAATTGGCATTACCCATTCAAACTTGGTTGTTCCACATGCAAAAATTTTCAGAGAAGAAACTATAAGCCCTTTTGATTTTGAAAGTTCACCTCTCTGGTATTGGAAGTTTTATATATTTGTCTTTATAGACTCGGGTATAGAAAGGACTCAGGCATTGTGAATTTATATGGGCCTTTTTTTCTTTCTAGGAAGATATTTATTGGGAATGCTAAATTTAAATATTTTTCTCTATGTAAGGAGCATATAATAAAATATTGTAAATATAACCAGTGATTGCTCACTTCGGCAGCACGTATACTAAAAATTGGAATGATACAGAGAAGATTAGCATGGCCCCTGCGCAAAGATGATACGCAAATTCATGAAGTGAAAATAAATAAATAAATAAATAAAACCAGCGATAGGGGCTGGCCTGGTGGCCGAGCAGGTCGATTGCCTTAGCTCACAAGTTCAAGACCAGCCTAAGCAAGAGGGAGACGCAGTCTCTAAAAATAGCCAAGCATTGTGGTGGAAACCTGTAGCCCCAGCTACTTGGGAAGCTGAGGCAAGATGATCACTTGAGCCCAGGATTTTGAGGTTGCAGTCAGCTACGATGCCACTGCATCCTATTGAGGGTGACAAAATAAGATTCTGTATTGAAAAAAAAATATGTATATATATATTCCAAAGTTGTATGTGTACACAACTACATATAATCAGTGATAATAATAGCTCAACCCATTACATATATTCTCTGTTTGGGCAATATACTGGTGACTCCACATGTATTTTCTCTGTGTTTCTCAGGAAGTCTTCGAAAGAAGCTCCTAATAGGGGCAGCGCCTATGGCTCAATGGGTTAGGGCGCTGGCCCCATATACTGGAGGTGGCGGGTTCAAACCCAGCCCCAGGCAAAAACTACAAAAAAAAATAAAAAGTAAAAATAAAAATAAGTGAGACTCTGTCTCAAAAAAAAAAAAAAGAAGCTCCTAATAAACCTACGAGAAGCTAAAGTTCGGAAAGTTTGAGCCAGCACAGGTTACACAGGTAGAACGTAGTAAACAGCATTAGGGGTCAGGCAGCCTGAAACTGGCACTCCACTCTTTCCAATATCCTGAACAGCAGTGGATAACAGCGCTGTGTTCCTTGAAAGGAATAGAACCAGCTTCAAGTGAAAACATAACGTGTGGCTCAGAAATGAAAAATCACATTCTGTCTCATTTCAGTGAATTCTCTTCATTCAGTTTAACTGCCAGGTCATGCCTGCCATCACTTTTTTTTAACAATTTGAGGTTCAGTTTGGGATGTTCTTGTTCTCTTTGAAGGCTTCCAAAAGTATTAGGTTTCTCTTTGCATAGTTTTTATTAGTTGGCACTAACTTGATGCTATGTCTTATGAAAATGCTTTAATCAGTGAGCTTCTCAGTATAAATAATTGTTTATATAGCCATTATAATCTATGCCAAGAGAAATTAGTTGATTCTTTATAAAATATTTGAGTACCTACTATGTGCTAGGCACTGTGCCAGACATTAAATGTGGACTATGGTAGTCCCCTCTCATCTACAGGAACTACATTCCAAGATCCCCCCAGATACCTAAAACTGCAGTGAGTAGCAAAAACTTTTTTTTTTTTGCAGTTTTTGGACAGGGCTAGATTTGAATCTGCCACATCCAGCATATGGGGCCGGCACCCTAATCATTGGAGCCACAGGGGCCACCCACCTATGTTTTTTCTTATACATACCTATGATGAAGTTTAATTGATAAATTAGGCACAGTAAGAGATTAACAATAATAATAAAGTAAATACAATGGAACAATTATAATGTACTTAATAAATGCAAATGTTCTCACTTTCTTAGGCTTCCTCTCCTCCCTCCCTTTCTCTTTCAAAACATCTTATTTTACTGGACTACAGGTAACTAAAACCTCACAAAGCAAAACTATAGATAAAAGGGAACTAGTGTAGTAAAGAAAAGAGACACGTCCACTTTCATGATGTTTGTTTTCTTATGGAGAAAGAGGTGAGCAGTGTGAGTCCTCAGGGCCAGTTTATTATAATTAGCTTTAATGAATTCATCCAAGAGCTGTTAACATTTTTCACCTGAGCACTTTCTAGAATAAGAGAAATTTGTTTTCCCTCAGGAAATTTCTTTTCTCATCCATACCACAGAAACAATGAAGCGTTATTTTAAAATGCATGAGTCAATATAAAGTGATATCCAAAAGGCAGATTTTGAGGCATGTAATTGCTGATTAACATGACCTAAAAATTTTTATTGTTCTTCAACAGGGACATTACCTAACAAATGCAAACATTATAACCTAATTGTTTGTATCCTCATATTAATCTGAAATAAAAAATAATTTCACTGCTATATACCTGTGAAATTTTACATGTATTTCATAAAGTTAAATTTTATAAATTTTCTATAATACACAAATTATTATTTTTTCTGTAATGAGCCAATCCTTTTCCCCAAAATGTTATACCTCAGCATGTTTAACCCAAGTGATATAGCTAAGACAAACAAAGACCTAGAAAACTTAAGCTCTAAGCTTTTCCATAACTATTACCAAATATTAGGACATCCTCCACATATTAGGTGAGACAGCAGCCATTTCTGTAAACAACTAACTCTCCCTATAGCCTTATCCAAAGCTCAGTGTCATTCTTCTCATTTATTAGCACTTCATTAGATTCATACCCCACCTCTAGCTCCGACGTGTAATTTTGACCCATTGTTGGATGTGTACCTTAGA
This sequence comes from Arctocebus calabarensis, assembly GCA_963573935.1. Taxonomy (NCBI): domain Eukaryota; kingdom Metazoa; phylum Chordata; class Mammalia; order Primates; family Lorisidae; genus Arctocebus; species Arctocebus calabarensis. Next base: position 31,114 of record CAUYON010088782.1, read on the forward strand.
CTTTTCCTGGAAATGATTTCCACTACATCCATCATCTCTTTGAACTGTTCTGAACATGTTTGGGAAGAAAGTCTTGATTTGATTCTGTTGACTTGGCCTGAGTGTGAATAACTGGGTCATGTTTCTGGCCTCTCAGGGACTTGGCGTATGGCCTAAAGAGGTTGCCTGATGAATACAGTTATGAAATTTGGAACTTGAAAGGACCTCAGAGACCACGTAATCCAATCATTTCAGATGCAAAAAATTCAGAGCCAAGAGAGATCAAACTACTATCTCAGGATCTCAGAGTGAGCTCATGGCAAAAGCCAGACCACAATCCATTTCTCTTCTCCAAGGGTCTCCCCCTTCCCATGGCTCTCTGTACACACTCTAACCTTTGGCACAGCCTAGTCTTAACCTAATAAATGGAATGGACAGTTCTAACTGAACTTTGGACAGAGTTATAATAAGGATTAGCTATTGGCTTTTGTGATTGAGCAAACATCTTCCTCAATGCTAATAACTGAAGAAAACAAAATATTAAAGCAAACCAACTACTTTATTTACCAATGTGAAAGTGAGTAACTATTAAAGGAGTTAAAAATCAGCGGATGGACCAGCCTAAACATGAGTGAGACCCTGTCTGTACTAAAAAAATAGAAAAAACTAGCCAAGTGTAGTGGTGCACACCCCAGTCTCAGCTCCTCTGGAGGCTGAGGCAAGAGGATCACTTGAGCCCAAGAATGAGAGATTGCTGTGGCTATGATGCTGCCATGGCACTCTACCCAGGGTGACAGAGTGAGACTTTGTCTCAAGAAAAAAATTTTTTTTCTATGGATGATAACTGCTTGTATTTCTTTGGGTAGTTTGAAAATAATAAAGTCACTATAATTTTAGGTGATCATTTGTGGCTTCTTTTTGTTCTTTATGTAATTATGAGAATCAGGCCTATAGTTTAAGAAGAATCAGAAACTTTTCCCTTAATTTGTTTTGTGGCTCATTATCTAAAAGAAAGAGGTGGTTTCCGTTTTGGAAAAGGGAGATTTAAAGTCATCCTTAACTGTGATGGGTAATTTTAGGTCTCTGCTAAACTGGAATAAGGGATAATCTGATGACTAGTTAAACATTATTTGTAGGTATGTCTGTAAGAGTATTTCTAGCATTTGAATCAGGGAACTTAGTAAAGATCCACGTTCACCAATGTGGTTATGCCTTGTCCAATGTGCTTAGAGTTCAAATAGAAGAAAATGGTGGGGAAAAGGTAGGTTGGCTTTCTCTTCTGAAGCTGGAACATCCATCTTTTTCTGACCTTGGACATCAGAACTTCAGGTTCAAACTTCAAACTCTGAGACTTACATAAACAGCCCCCAGGTTTTCAGGCCTTTGGCTTTGGTCTGAATTACAGCACCAGTTTCCTGGTTCTCTAGCTTACAAATAGCATATCCTGGGACTGCTTTTTTTCGATAATTGTATGAGCCAATCCTACGATAAATCTCTTCTCTCTCTCTCTCTCTCTCTCTCTATATATATATATATATATATGTGTGTGTGTGTGTGTGCGTGTGTAAGTAGACATAGATAGATATACTTTCTCTCTCTCTAGATAGAGAGGATAGATTATAGGTATAGACAATAGAGCAATAAGTTGCTGTTTTTCCCATTTAACATGTAAGTAGTTTAGGCTGTATAAAGTAGTTTAGATATTTAGGCACACGTATACATACATGTACATACACACTGTCTCTCTCTCTCTCAAGATCTCCAAAGAAATGGAGGCAGTGTTGAATGGGCTTTTTCTGAAACTTGGCTCATGATACATGACAGCAGTTAGCAGTTACAGGCCCTAAGGCAAACCTTTTGTCTTTTGTCTAACTCTGATTATATGCAAGAGTGAGTTGTATGTGCTCCATGCTACAAAGCACAAGGGAACCTTGTGCATTTTCATCACCCACAGATAATTGTTTTAATTTTTTGAAAAAAAATAAAAACCACAGCTTCCTGAAGATATTTCTGAGATAATCTCTTACCTGTATCAATTAGTGGTTTTGTTTGAAATTATGACTTTAAAAATATTTTCTAGAAGGTGATTTCCCTGTCCTTTGTGAATTAAATAATGTCCTCCAGTCAAGCAAGATTAATTTCTTTAATGAAACAATGTGAAATTGGAGTGCCCATATATGCGAAGCACCATCCAGCATTTCATAAATCCCCTCCCCTAATTTGCCTAGGGGGTCTGTGATATTGGAATAGTAGGCATCATTTATGGCTGAGAAAAGAGAGATGCAGAGAGACTAAGCAACTGGTCAAGTTAGTCAAGGGAATTTTATAACTCAAATCCTTTGCCCTTTTCACTGTGTATCATGCTGAATATTTTTATAACTGTGACTTTCCATATTTCTCCAAAATTTATGCCTATAGTTTAATTTAAGCAGATATTTCTAAAGGTGTAATTCTATCTGCTATTACCTCTTGCAAATCAATACTTACTCTATCCCAGGCACAGAAATAAGCATATATTTTTGATAAATCTAATCTGTTTTAATTGTAAATTAACCAATAATAACCATGACCTATTTGTGTAGTAAAACATAAATAAGGTATAAAAAGTTACTAAGTAAAGATATCACATAAATTTAAGTATTTAAAATTTCTTACACTGGCGAAAAGCAGGCGAAGTTTTGATTGATTTTAGAATGTGTTCAATTGTATACACAAAAAAAACTTTTAAGGTAGCTAATTAAATAAAATAAATGGAATTAAAATCTTCTAAAGTAATACAAGGAAACTAATGGACTAATGGGATGGGGGAGGGTCTCATCTCAATTCCAAAGAAAGGGAATTCAAAACTAGACAAATGGAAAATGCAAAATAAGAGAATGGAAATAAATCTAAATATAATCAGTAGTCACTATGAGTGGAAATGAACTAAAAAGTCAGATAAAGCAGATTTGCACATCATAAATAACAAAGGACCTAATGAACTCACAAGAAACACATATATGAGACATAGACATGACATATAAAGTAGACTTGTGTTCCACAGCCAAAAATTGAAGAGCATACATTGTTTTTAAGAATGGATTAGTTGGCAGCTAGATACTAATTGTGTGTCGGTTTTTTATATCAGAATATTAGGGGGATATAAATGTGTTGCTTATATAAATGGCCTTTGAACAGTTTGAGTCAAGGTTTGTTAGTGTGCAACACACCTATTTGGTGTGAGTCACCCCTCCCCCCTAACCTCTACCACTTGATTGCTTTCCATTGAGTCTTAGTATCAAATAATAGACATAGATATTTATTGATTGGTTCAATTTAGTAGTGAATACATGTGGTCTTTGTTTTTCTATTCTTGCAATATTTGTCTTAGAAAAATTTTCTCCAGGTCTAGATTGTTACAAAAGGTATTAATTTGCCAATTTTTATGGCAGAGTATCACTCCATGGTAGAAGTGTACCACGTGCATTAATCCACTCATGTGTTTGATGTCCATTTGGGTTGATTCTGCATCTTTGTGAATGTCAATTGTGCTGCTATAAATATTTTAATGACATGAATTTTTGATAAAATGACTTTTTCTTCTTCTGGATAAGTACTGAGTACTGGGATTATTGCTTCAAATGGTAGGCCTAATTTTAGTTCTTTGTAGTATCCCCATCCAGCTTTCCCTAGAGATTATACTAGTTTGCAGTCTCACCAACAGTGTGTAAGTGTTCTCATCTCATCACATCTACAACATCTGTTGCTTTGAGAGTTTTTGATAAAAGCCATTCTCACTGGAGTTAGGTGATACCTCATTGTGGTTTTGATTTTCATTTCCCTGATGATCAGAGATATTGAGCATTTTTTCAGGTTGTCCATTAGTCCATCTTCTTTTGAAAGCTCAATTTTATGGGGTTGTTTGATTTTTTTCTTACTAATTTAAGTACTTTATCGACACTTGTTATTAGCTCTTATACAAGGTGTCCATCAAGTTTGTGTGAAATTTAAAATAGTTTAATTTTTTTTTAGTTTAATATTTTAAATGGCACACAAAGTTGATGGACAGCCTGTATGTGTATCCAATGAACAGCATACATACATACATGATGTTGGATAATTATGTTTGTGAAGTCATCCTAGAAAAAGTGGTACAAATTTTATTGCTGAATATCTGTATGGCCACCTCTGAAGTACTGCCCTTGGGAAGCTATGCCCTGACACCACTGCTTAGTACACCCTTCAAAGCAGTTTTGGAACTCTTTTTTCTGGAATGACTATCAACTCTGATCATATCACACGCACAAAAAAAAGCGACAACAATAGTAAATTCCACTCAGCAAGACACTGCCACACACCAACATGAACACAGCTATGGGACACTGAAACACCAAGATTATACGAAACAGCTCTGATGATCATTTGAGAAAGTTCCAAAAGTGAATTGTGTTGGCAGTATCCTGCCTTGGAGAATTCCCCTATTTGTTCAATGTACAACTATCTTAATCCTCATTGCCTGTAAGTAGCTGTTTCTATCGCCAGCTTTATTCCGTAGATCTGGAGAGAAATGAGAAAATGATGTCAAGGTTAGAGGCAAAAGAATGAGCTCAGTTCTCTAGTGACAAGTCATTTTGTTCAGTGTATACTACATGCTAGAATATTGTCAGTGTTCAAAGAAGGGATTGCCCGATTTCACGTGTCACTTTCTCATCAAATTGTATGCACTTCGCGTATATATAATCATGTGGCCTACACAAATCCCTAATAGGTCTGGTTACCCTTTGATGATTCTTCACATTTTGTCTTGCCTTATTATTTCTAGGAAATTTTTTAAATGGGTCTTAAAGTCTGACATTTGAATTGCAGTGAGTCAAAGAACTGAAAGCATAAGTAACCCCTCAATTCAGCAAACAGGTTAGCCAAGACCGAGAAGATGAGTTACACTACTGTAGTAGGTGTGTGAGGAAAATGGAATTTTTGCTTATTCTTGGTGCACACGTAAATTGGTACAAATTTCAGAAAATACCTAAAACATTAATTTGCATTTGCTTTTCTCTAGTAATTTGACTGCTTAAAATATATCCTCTTGATATACTCAGACAGCGACCAGAATTAGGATATCTGGCCAAAGATAACTGTGCCAAAATATTTGCTTATGATTGGACATTGTTGTTGAAAAACATAAAACTCACATATGGCTCTCTAACAGCAAGATACAGTAAGTGTTGAGAAATGGTAGTCATCAGCATTACTGTTACTTATTGGTCTTTAATCATAGCCTTCTTTTGATATTGTTATAGTGTGTGTTTTCTTTCTCTTCGCTTCCAGTCGAGGATTTTTTCTTGGCTGTACATTGTAAGTGTATTCCTTTATGTCCATAATAACCACATAATCCCTTCTCTTTTCTTCTGTCTTTATCTCTGTCCTAAGTATTGCCAAATTTTTCATCAAAAATTATTTACATTAATATGAAAAAAACTATGAGATACAGATTTCCTTTTATATCTGAGTTTCCATCTCTTAAATCGGAACTACTCCAATTGCTGATTTTTAAAAATCTTTTAACATTTCTGTAAAATAAGTTTTCACAGTTCTTCAGTGTTCACAGTAATGAATCTGTTGCTCCATTAGGACTGTGCAGAAATGTGAGCTTGGATTCCTGAAATGCTCTTACTTCCCCATAAATAGCAAAATTCAGACTCACTGATTCTAGGTAGACTTCAAAATAGAGTACGAATAAAAGTAGAAAGAAATATAGCCTCATGGCAAATTCATGATAACGTGTTTAGATCTCTTCATTATGCCCTGTGGCTTTTCTACATCCTTATCTTTGAATTTTGCTACACGGGAGAAAAAAATTATAAAGATCAGAAAGAGTCACCCTTGTGAAAGGAAGTATTGTCACTATTAGTCATAGTCTCATGGGAAATGAAAGCCAAGAGGGACAGTCATAGATGACAACTGTGATTATGTGATTTTGTAATATGCAGTCAGACAAGTAAGTTTGCAAATTCATCCTAGAAAAAAATGCTACATACCCCATTGCTGAGTATCCCTGCAGTCACCTTAGAAGTGCACCCTTGGGAAGCTATGCCCCAGTCCCAGAGCCTTGTCCACACTTCAAAGCAATTTTGGAACTCTTTTTTGCTGGAATGGTTATCAAAGCTGTCATCATACAAGGTATGACAATTAAGTTTGTGAACTCATCCTAAGAAAAGCACTATATACCTCTTTACTAAATAGCACTACAGTCACCAGATGGCCAAGGGGAGTTCTTCAAAGGTGACCATCGTGAAATTCAGCAATATGTAACTCTTTTACTAGAATGATTTTGCAAACTTAATTGTCCAACATCATGGGTACCTGCATATGTTTAAGTCTACAGACTTCTATAAATTGCATATCTATTCTAGACACATGTTAAAATAGTATTTATTATTTTCCCCTCAAAGCAGTCTCTGAGATGAACATGTGAGTTCATTTAGTTTATTTGGGAATTGATCTTGGAAAATAAAAGAAATGGAGAGGGGAAAATGAGATAGAGTTAGAAGAAAAGTCCAAAAAGAAAGAATGCTCCATTAGGCAGAGTTCAGCTGTGGGCAACTGGAACATGATCCTGCCAGAGACCCTCAGAGGAACCATGTAAAATGCATCTCAGATGAGGAGGTTGGTTGGAGCATTTATCGTTCAACGTCCTTACCCTATTGGTTGGGGATTGTTGGGTGTTAAGTTCCCTGCAACTTGTATTACACATGTGCATAGCTGAGTGACCTTCTGTGGCTTTGGAAAAAGAGCAGCGAGGCCCAGCATGTGCAATGGCCTATGACCTTCCACGACACTTGTGTTTTAACCAGGTAGCATATCAGGAGCTGGGTCTGCAGCACTGTCCTGCGTGCTGCCCTTCAACTAGCTCTTTAAAATATTCAGTGTTGTATCTTGGATAGATTACCCAGTCAGGGCATGCGTACATTATGTCTGTGTTTTTATGGCAGCATTCATCATTGAATAGCACAGTAAGCTAGCTAATCATTTAAGAGAATGTGATGCCAATGTCTCCTTATTTGACTTTGTGAACATATAGGTATTCAAAATAATCCTCCACTTGGGCGGATCCTGTGGCTCAGCGAGTAGGGCGCCGGCCCCATATACCGAAGGTGGCGGGTTCAAGCCCGGCCTCGGCCGAACTGCAAAACAAAAAAAATAGCCGGGCGCTGTGGCGGGCGCCTGTAGTCCCAGCTACTAGGGAGGCTGAGGCAGGAGAATTGCTTAAGCCCAAGAGCTGGAGGTTCCTGTGAGCAGTGTGACGCCACGGCACTCTACCCAGGGCGATAAAGTGAGACTCTGTCTCTACAAAAAAAATAAATAAATAAATAAAAATAATCCTCCACAAAACTCAAAGTGATTTAACTCTTTTTAAAGCAATGCTTCTCAGACCCTTACATACACATGAATCACCTGTGATCTTTTAAAAATATTGCTCTAATTTAGTTGTTCTGGGGTTGGGCCTGAGAGTCCCTATTTCTAATGATTTCCCATGTGTTGCTGATCCACCAACCAGGCTTTGGCATCAAGGTTCTAGTGGAAGGGTAGGTGGCGCCTGTGGCTCAATGAGTAGGACGCTGGCCCCCAAGGGTGGTAGGTTTGAACCCAGCCTCAGCCAAACTGCAACAAAAAAGAGCTGGGCGTTGTGGTGGGTGTCTGTAGTCCCAGCTGCTCGGGAGGCTGAGGCAAGAGAATCGCCTAAGCCCAAGAGCTGGAGGTTGCTGTGAGCTGTGACACCATTGCACTCT
>CAUYON010088785.1:0-13807 GCA_963573935.1 Arctocebus calabarensis
TCAGGTTGATAAAATATCTCAGATTGCATGTGAAGCCCCCACACTGTACCCCATGGTTGAACTAATGTACACAGCTATGATTCAATAAAAATAAAATAAAATAAAATAAAATAAAATAAAATAAAATAAAATAAAATAAAATAAAAATAGGTCCCACGGGATTAGAAATATCATGCGATATTTCTAATATCGATATCATTAGAGCCATTTTATGGCTCAGAAAACTCAGGTTAAATCAAGACTTGTCCACAGTCACACAGTGAGGAAGGTTCAGCACCAGGACATAAACCCAATTCTGTCTAACTTCACAGCCTGTGTCCTTCCCCGTGCACCTCATTCACTGACCAGAGGTCGCACTTGCTACATGCCTCATTGGGAGATCGGAAGGGTCAAGTCCAAATAAAACAGAAAGACAGTATTACCAAGAAATACAAGTATGACCAAAATCGGAGCTGGGATCTGGTTGTATAAAAAACTGAACAAAATCCTTAGGGCAGAACAAGCACAGGCTGAGATTAAAGGTTTCAGAACCTTTAAGGACCTTACAGGACATCTTGAGATTGCCTGAGAAATCAATATAGGAGTTAAACTGGGGGGAAAATTAAAGTCCTGGCTGGATTCACAGGAATTAGAGAACAGTCAGTCAAAAGTCGAAGCCAGAATGAAGGATGTCAGTCCTAGGACTACTGACTTTCCATCAGGGAAAAAAACATGAGTTTCCCCAAAGTTAACCTAAACTCAAAAAACAGGGAATTAGTTTTCTAGGGGCTTCTTTTGAAGAAAGGGTTTGGGAAGCTTAGAGCGGCAAAGAACCTCAGAATCCATTCACAGTAAATGGTAGTTCTCCATCCAAGGAGAGCCCACCCACTTTGCCCTTGTAGATTTCCCTCCAAAATGGAAGGCAGCCATTTGCCTTTCTCCAAGCCACTAACAGTTCATTTAGTACAGTTCTCTATGAAGTCCATGGGCAATCGTCAGTCTATTTCCTATCAGGAGAGCTCTCAGGAAAAGGTAGGTGGGGTGCACTGTGTTATTTTCAAAAGGTATGGAAAAGATAGAAGAAACAGAGAAGTAAGAAAAGGAGAAGGAGTGAGTAAAGAAAGAAAAAAAAGATGACACTGCTGAATGTGACAAAGTGATGCACGAGAAAGAAATCATCAGTAGGCTGCCCACTATAGATGATGACACAGGATGGCCGGAAAGCTCGTGTGTTTAAAAGACAACTATTTTAAATTGCACCAAAATATCCTTTTCTATATATTTATTTGTTGAGAAGACTATTCTCATTGAATTATCTTAGCACCATTGTAAATAAATAAATGAATTGTACATGAACTTTATGGCCAGCCGGTATGTTCAGGTGCCTTTTGACTCTCAGGACGTTTATTCTGACATAAAATTCCCTTTGTCTCCTTTTCATTTTGCATTAAAGTAAAATAAAAAATCCTTATTTTGCATGGAAGTAACATAAGAATTCTCTATTTACATAATAAGTCTTCTAAAGATTTGTACCAACACAATTTTATTAACTTTTACTTTCATTTGAAATGTAATATGATTAAGGTTGGATGTTTTCTTTCTCAGCTGTTCTGGGTTTTATACCCTGGAGAGTCAAAGAAAATACTGCTTGGCTTTGAATACAAATACCTTGGGGAAAGGCAATAGACTCACAGATCCTGGGGGATACGGGATCAATATCTGTCCTTGGTCACTGACCACTTTCTTTGTAATTCTACTTTGGATGAAAAGTTGCATGACTGCCCAAACCAGAAGATTTGAGTATCACTTCTAATTTGAACACTATTCTTATGGCAAAGTACTGTAAAATGGATAGGATCTTTGTGTAAATAAAGGGGAACTAGATTTTCACAGCCTCCTAGTTATATCCAAATTGGTCTGTGTAATGCATTGGGATAAAGTGATCTTTTTGTGCCAAGGCAAGCCTCTTCTGAAACATCAGTAACAGAGATGTGGAGAACTCACATGTAGGTCTAATCCAAGGATAGATAGTGCAAAAAAAAACACATCTCTATATTACTTTCTATCACAGTTAAATCACACACTTCTTCTCTTAGATCTCTCAAGCATTCTATTCAATTTTTTAAAAGCAATTGAAATTAGGAGGTCCAAATTGTAGTCTGGACTCTGATCTTCTCAAGGTGAGGAAACAACCTCACTCGTCTTTATGTTTCCTAATCTTGGCAAAGCCCCTGGAGCCACCAGCCTTCCAATAGGCAATGATTAAAATGAACTGAACAGATATCAAAAAAAGTAGTAACATACCAATACTTAAAGGCAGCCATTCTGCTGATGTGGCTATTTTTCAAAAAAAAAAAAAAAAAAAAGCAATGCATGGTAGGAGGAAGGAGGGCATTTGACAGGATCTCGACTAACGTGCACAATGCAAGGGTATATTTCTAAACAACTAAGAGTACATTGTAACTGTCTTGCCACAAAAAATAAGTGACTGAGGTGATGGTTATATTAATTAGTTTGATGTTAGCATTCCATATTGTACATCAACTCATCACTCTACCCCATAAATGTATAAGTTATGATTTAATAAAAAAAATTTTCAAAGTTCAAAATGCAGAACTTTTTCAGCAGTGATAATTACACCTACCAAAAGTGAATTAACCCAAGATAAAGAAGAGAAGCACATGTAAGCTCTTCCTTTTTAATTTTTTAATTAAAGAAAGTGATGGAAATCATTTCTACTTCAAAAAGCCAAAATTACAGACACATTTCTTCTCTCAAATAAGTAAACTTAATGTGAATCATGTTGTGAACTAAATTTAGGAGAAAATTCAAAATAAAAAGCAAGAACAGAGTAAATATTCAAACTAGTTTTAAAAATAAGTTATCTCAAGGAATAAAAAATTTCAAGGACTAAGTAGGTGACTAAAAACTGTCAAAAGGAAGCACACTCCAACTAGATTTGCTTAATTAACAATATGTCATTGCCTCCTATCAGATTTGGATATGCTGCCCTGAAATTAGACATTTTACTTCTAACCTATAAAAACTATTAGCCAGAATATAATTTTAAAAAAGAAAAACTCTGCAAATGTAATTAAAATTATTTTACTATTTCAACAGACTCTTCATTATAAATTTTAAAACTGCCACCTAGTTTACCCATATAGGATTTACTATTTTGACATTTCAAATTACAACAGTGCATGAACCTTTGTTAAATTGGAAATTACACGTGCAGTAGAAAGACCACCCATACTAGCGCTGGGAATTGATGTCTTTCTGATCTGTTTTACATGTGTTTGATGAAGGATGCAATTCAGCTGCTGTTAGACTGATTTCATTCTTGGATGACTTCCCCTTGGGCAGCCTAGTGACCGCTTTCCACTACTTATTCATGTACTTTATTGATTGACACCCCTGGACCAAGTTATTAAATCCTTTTTTAAATACATGACTTTCTAGTAGAAAAAGACAACTTTTACAGAATCCAAGTAATGTATTTTTAAAAGATAATATGTTTGTTTCACAGAGAACAAAGTAAACTCCCTACAGCAGATGATATCCTTATTTCCAGGATAGGACAAATTCAAGGGGTCGTTTCCCTCTCAATAATAGCTAAAAAAAAAAAAAAAATGGTAATGCAAGTTAGGCTTCAGAATCTTTGATAATTACATATAGTAACAACAACAGATTCCTCATAATAATTCAGACTAACATAACTACAAATATCCCTTTCTTTTTTGCTATTTGTCTTGATATGCTCAACCACATTTTAAAACGTTTCCGTAATTGTTCTTGTCCCAGAGAAGCTAGATTGTCCCCAATATCTGTTCTCCTTTTTTCATGGACGTGGAGAGGCTATATTTCACAACCTTCCTTACTGGTAAGTATATTTAAGTAGCTGTCATACATTTTCATCTAAGGGATAATTTTTATACATATTGGGACCATCATTAAAATGATAAATTATGAACATCCTTTAACATTTTTGTTATACCTTCCTCTTTCCTACTAGCTAGCATGTGGATGTAATGGCTGGAGTGGAAACATCTATCTTGAGCCATGGGATAACCTTGATATAGAGCTATACACAAAAAGAGTGACAAAATAGAGGGAACTGGACCCCTGGGGATGTTGTGGAACTGAGCTACCATATTCAACCTTAAACTACTTATCTACAAAACTTTCAATATCAGAGAAATAAATTTCAATTTTACTTAAGACACTATATTTTGGGTCTCTGTTATTATCTGTAAATTCTAATCCCAAATTTAACGCTCATTGGAAATAAAGAATTGGGGGAAGAAGTGATTTCTCAACCTTGGAGCCTTTAATGCCCTTTCCTTGAGAAGATGTATATGCTTGCAAATCTCTGCACTTAGAGTATAATAGTGTAAGAGTAGCAAACATAATAGCTATCATTTTTGAGGAGGAGGAAAATTGATGCCTAGGCAAGCTGAGGCTCAGAAATGTTAGGTAGCATGTACAAGCTCACATAGCCAGTAAGCAGCAGAGCCAGGATAAAGAAAACTAGACATAAAATGGAAGTACCAGATTAGATGGCCCTTGGTACCATGTCAGCCACAATCCTCACTTCAGGAAGTAGATCACTTCTGTGAAGAGCAGAGAGTGTCACACTTTATCCCTCAGACATACCCCTGCTCAGCTAATGGGTGTTGCCACAAATAGGGCAGCAGAATCCTCTATGATGCTGCCTGAATATGAATCTCTAGTAGTGCAGTAGGGACGCTAACCTAGAGAGATGTTCATGAAGTATCATATAGTTTAAAAAATTAAACTATAATCTTTAAAATTATCTGCATTATGTAATTCTCAAAAGGAATTATCATGTAAATAACTATTTTAACCCACAGTTATCTCCTAATATATGCAGAACAGGTATTATCCCTATCTTCAAAGATACAAAAAATTAAATATTAGCCTCGGCGCCTGTGGCTCAATGGGCTAAGGTGCCAGCCACATACACCTGAGCTGGCGGGTTCGAACCCAGCCCGGACCTGCCAAACAACAATGACGGCTGCAACCAAAAAAATAATAATAATAAATATTAGAGAAATTAAGTGAATTAAACAATATCACAGTTATTAAAAGAGAGTGCCAAAATTCGAAATCCAGATGTATACTTTTATTTTTCCTTTCTTTATACCAGAGGATTTCCATGGATTTTGAAACCATTTCTTATTTTACCAATAATTCTAAACTCATGGTGATGCATATTGATACCAAACCAAGGACCAGATTCTCCCAAAACAAACACTAATCTCTGTGTTAGTCAAGAGATTCCAGAAGTTTCATTATCTCTTTCAGATTGGCGATCAATGCACCACAATCTTTAAATAGTTTTAAATAAGTCCTGGAATTAGCATTAATTTAGCATACTGTCATCCTGGTTATATAATATAGTGTGAAACCAAGAAAATATCATGTAATTGTTGAACATCCAAATTTGGAAGATAAAACTCTAGAGCTGGAGAAATTCTTGGGCATCACCTAGTATAACTTTCTCTTTTCTTTTCTATATATTTTTTTTAAGACAGCATCTCACTCAGCTGCCATGGCATCATAGCTCAAAGCAACCTCAAACTCTTGGCCTCAAATGATCCTCTTACCTCAACCTTCTGAGTAGCTGGAACTATAGGTTACCACCACAACAGTGTCTATTTTCTTGCTCTTGCTCTTGATCAGGCTGGTCTCAAACCCCTGAGCTCAAGCAATCTGCTTGCCTCAGCCTCTCAAAGTACTATTATTACAGGCACAAGCCATCATGCACACCTAGTACAAATTTTTCTATAAATGAGAATGACCCTGCAATGGTAGAAGGTTCACTTGGCATCACACCTTCATGGACAACCAGACACTAACTGAAACCCAAGTCTCTTGAGGCAAAGGCATGTGTTCTTTGTGCCATAAATTTCTCTTTCCTAGTACAAAGTTGGAGAGGCAGTTGATGGAGCAGAAAATATGAACTCTATACTTTTTAGTCCAAGTTCACAAAAATGACATTTTAGAAAAAAAATGAACTATGTTACTCTAGAATTTAAAGTAACTAGACATCTACATTGATAACTGAGTCCCTTTCTTATCCTTATGAAAAGGATATCATTAAGAAATGATGCTTAAGAAACTCTACAAGGTGCTGAAGAACCAGATGAGCAGATACAACTGTGCTCACATGGAGAATAAATTCCAGTGGGAACTATTGTCATAGTTAGACAAATGAATAAACAAAAAGACTACAGATTAAGTATAAAATAAAAATAAATGTCTTTAAAAGAGGAGAATGACATAATCCTATTTGCTTTCTTAGAAATCACTCTGGCTTCTTGAGTGATGGAATGGTACTAAGTAAAATGAAAGCGAGGAAACTGGTGCCACTGTCCAGACAAGAAATCGGGGTTGTTCCAATGTGACCTCATAAGAAAAGATGTGTTGATAAATCTATGCTGTATTTTCAAGGTTCAAGAGACAAATATTTTCTTCTGATGGATTTAATGTGAATGAAAAAAGGGACAACATACCAAGAATGATGTCCAGGATTCTAACTTGTGACTCTGTTCAGCGCTAGTATCATTCCCTGAGAGAAGGGCCAAGAAGAAAGCATGGCTGACCAGGAAAATGTGACAAATTCCACTCAGGTTAATGTGAAATTTCCTGTGGAAAATAAAAATGAAGATGTTGGCTAAGTATTTAAATATAAGAGCCATGATTCCAAAAACAAGCCAGGGTTAGAGATGGAATTCAGAAAGTCGTCAGCATATGATGACAAGGAGGCAGCAGGAGTAGAGCTAATTGATTGGGGGGAAATGTTCACCTGAAAGGAGAAGAAATACTAGGACAAGACACCATTACTTAAAGTATGCATCAAGAAAAGTGAGCCTGCAAGACACTCAGAAGAAGCAGCTGGGAAATGCAAAAGGACTACCAGATTTCTAGATTAAGGATCTAGAAAATTATGGCAATATTACTGAAGAAGATTACTGAGAAGTGAGGAATGGGAAATCAACAATTGTGTTGGCCATGTTAAGTTTAAGATGACTCCCAACAGACATATCAGAAAGATACTTCGAGTACTTGAGTCAATGGCTCTTCTCTTAGAGGAGAAATCTAAGAAGCAGCTACAAAAATGTGGAAAATTCTAGCATACATGTTATGGAATGCCATAAATTAAGTAAAATCACCATAGAAAAAAATTATTTTTACAAAATGAAAACTGCACCAAACCCTGAAGATCTCTAGCATTTAGAGGTTGAGTCAAGAGAAAATTCCAGTAAATAATGAGATTGATTTACTATTAAGTCAGGAAGAAAGGCAGAAGAACATGATATCATGGAAGTCAAGATGGAAATTTTGTTCTCCAAAGTAGGAAACAATCAACTATGTTGAATGTTACTGGGATGAAAAATAAGACAAGAACAGAAATATTAATGCTAGATTTCTCACAAGAGATTTTAGTGAAATGATAGAGATAAGAACTAGATTTGAGTAGTTTAAAACTGAACAGAAGGTGAAGAAGGGATGACAGAGAGTAGACTACTTCAAGGAACGTGGTCAGGAAGGGTGGCAGAAACATGAAGCGGTACAGTGAGAAAGAGAAAGATGCGTTTTTTTCTTTTTTTTCTTTTTTTCAGGTAGAGGAATATATATGAGAACAATCTAATAGAAAGAGAGATGCTCACAATGTAAAAGAAAAAACAAGGTTTGAAGAAAGAGGAAATAGCATCTCAAGCAAAATCGCAGGGATTGGATTTTGATAGAACTGACTCTTCATCCATTTTTTTCTGTAAGAAAGCAAAGTAGATTATTAATAGATCCAGCAGTGAGAGTTCTCTGATGACTATAATTTTTCTCAGTGACATATGAGGTGGGGTCTTCTGCTGAGAAGTGGATGGCAAAGAGGGGGAGAGTAATGATACCAAGTAGACAGACAAAATAGTCATCTGGTAGAACCGAAAAACAAACTAATAATGTAACAAGGATAACAATTTTTGATATATATTAATGTGCTTTCCTCCTTTGGATTTTCATGGACGTGACCTTCTCTCTAGTCAGATGCATCCATCTGCAGGGGAGTTAGAGAATAGATGTCAGGGGGCATAGAAGAATGGAGATCAGTTCATGGAGTTGCAGAAATAGAAAAATGTGATCAGTGTTCAGTTGAATCCCTAGCAATACTATAAATTTTAAAAACAGACTTTGTTGAGAGAAAAAAGATTTCCTGAATTCCTTAAATTCCTAATAATGTATGAAAAACTAGCCTAATATCTTTTGTAACAACCTGAATGGAACTAGAGACCCTTCCTCTAAGTGAAGCATGGCAAGAATGGAATAACAAACAAGTTCCCAATGCTAAATTGGAACTAATCAATCAACATTTATGTGTACATCTGGAAGTAAAACTCAATGGAAATCTAGGAGGTGGGAATGGGGATAAGGGGATGGGTAGATTCACACCTAACAGGTACAATGAACACTATCTAGGTGAAGGGCACACATAAATTTGACTCAATCTGTACAAAAGCAAATCAAGTCACCAAAATGTGTGCACACCCATAATATTCTGAAATTTAAAGTAAAATATATATATATAACATATATAATATATATATATTTTTATATTATATATAAATATATATATATATATATTTAAAATGCTCATCTGGCTGACTTAATCATCAAGTTCATTATCAATAGAGAGAACTCCAGAGAGGGCACAGGAAAAGGCCCTGCACATGAAAAATAAGATAATCCCACCTAATTCAGTGGACAAGAGACAAGTAAGAGGTATAACTTCTTTGTCTTTCCTCCCTCCCAGCATTAAATCTCCACAGCAAGGGTACAGAAACATTGCTATGGATATGGAACCACTCAAGAACATTAGAGCTAGCAGCCCATTTCTCCACACAGATTTGGAAGAGACATCAACTGCTAGAAGTCCCTTTCTTTGTCCAAGGTGCAGGGGACCAATAGCACACATATTGCTACTGCTTTCTTAAAGCTTGTGTTGAATATGAGTGGATATGAAGGGAATGAGAGAGCTGGTTGACCAGAGAGATCTGGTACCAGGAAAAAACAGAACCACAAAGTACAAAATCTGTGCACCCAGAACAAATGCCTCAGACTGAAAATTTCAGAAACAGATGCACATGTAATATCCTTGAAAGGCCACAGAGGACCAAACATATCTCAGTAGATACCAGTGCAAAAGGCCAACGCACAGGACAGTAGGATATCACCCTTCTCCCCAGCAAAGACAGCAAAAGTTTAGAGTTTATTGAGCAAATCTGAGCTCTTCTTGACCTTCATTATAAAATCAATTTAGCTGTTTCACATATTCAGATGTCATCACCAAGAGGAGCCAGGAGTAGTCAAGAGGTGTGAAACATATAAACCCTCAAAAGTTGTCCCAAGCAATGGAATCTAAAACTGAGATTCCATTAATTAAATTTTATATCTAAGTTTCTCCTATCCTACTGCTTCTTCTCCCCTTCACTTCTAAATAAAGTGAAACCTTGGAAGGAGAGATCACATCAGCTATAAAAAACACACATGTCACATTTTTTTTTTCAAATGAGAGCTGCAGTATATAAAATTTTGACCCAACAAAAGGAGGGAAAATTTACAGAATTTCATGGTTGAAGTTGAGCCCATTTGAACTTTGAGATCAAGAATTTAAAATTGTATGCCAGCCATAGTGTGTGAATTTTTTCTTTTGCCCCAAATAGTGCTGGGACTATTGGAGTTGGTTGGGTACAATCGGGATTGAGCTTTTGCCAGTCAACAGTGAAGGAGAAAAAGTGGGGCACGGTTAGGACATTAGCAAGGGGGTGATAATAATGATGGACCATGACATTACATAGGACAAGAAAGGAAATGAAGACAGGAGGGAACTGATGGATAGAGGTATAGGGTTGATGGACTGGAGGTCCCCATGACATTGAAGAATTATTGTGGTGGGTATTTGAGAGCAACTGAGCTGGAAGAATAAGAGGTAGGTGTCACAAAATGGATATTAAAAAATTTCTAGGTGGTGGTGGTTTCATTCACAATTTTTTATGTGTTCAATTTACCAAGTATAGTCAGATACATAACAGTATGTATTTAATTATTCTTGCCTACAGGGAAAGATAAATTTAATGAAGTGACTCAAAATTCGGAAAATTCTTTAAAATATTTTAGAAAAAGGTCTACATTTAAGCACACAAGAAAAATTTAGAAACAACCATGTAAATAACAACACAAGTATTAATTACAAATTGACCTTTTCATAGTTGATATAGGATTCCTAAGAAATTAGACCACAACTTTAATCAAATTATTTAGCTGTTAATCATTGGATAGATTTGTACAAGTTATTGTACTAGTTTGTTTACATTTTTAAAAAATAGAACTGCTTTTGTTTTTCCCATATTATCAACACAGAAATCTTCCTTGCAACTGAACCAAATTAGAAAAATTTTAATCCAGACAACTGGACCTAGAGATAGCTAAATTGAATCATTACAAGTTCCTTCCACTTAAACACAATGAACACAGGTGCTCCTGTGGTTCGCTTTTCTGCCTCTTGGTATACAGATCAGTTTCTCGCCCTGGTTTGGGTTTTTTGTTTTGTTTTCACATCTCCATAGAATGCAAACATTTCATATTCTTAAAATGGAAGCACTCTTAGAGTATTTCCATATTTGGAATTTGAAGTATTCTGAAGCTGATGAACAAAATAATTCTATATATCCATCACTATAAGTAAAAACACTATTTGGTCTAATTAAATCAACATTTAAAATGAGCAGAACTAGTGGAAGAAATGTGTTTATATAATTCAAGTTTTAAAAAATAACATTATCATTTGAAATATGGAGTGAACTGGTGAAAGCATTGTGTTTTTAACTAACATCCTCCAAATCAAGGGCCATAACGTTGAGGACAAAAGCCTGCTCTGGGCTTCCCAATTATGCTAAGCCATCATCCTCTTCTAAATGATTTGAATTTGAATACCTGTAGGCAAGGCTAGCCACTCTAAAGCTCTCACAGTGTTCACTCTGTTTTCAACCAGTAGCTTTGCTTCCTACTCATAAAAGCATCTTAAATTTGTGACCTCTAGCCCATATTAATCTTTTTTTGAATTAACATCTGTTTAAATTACATTATTCTTATTTTCATTTTCAAAATAGTCAGTAATATCAGGTATTGAAGTTTAAGCTATCCTTTTTATTTTAGAAGTGTTCAAAATGCTTCAATCTCTCCTAGCAACTGTTTGACCAAAGATTTGAGAAGAAGAGATAATTCTTAAGTTTCAACCACAAAGAAGTTAACCATTTTTGTTAATACGTGAAAACATACACATTATTTTCATATGTGCAAATTCCTTGAAGCATCATTCAAACTTCACATGAGGTTCAGAGTGTGGTAATTAGCAGTGGGCTGCTTACATTTGCCAATATACTTATACAAACATATGTTGGCACTCGGTTTCATATCAGCTACACATCAAAGAAGGGTGCTGAAGAGGAATTATTTCACCTCAGGGCTGGATTAGTGTCTCTGTCTAAAATAGGCATGTAAGGGTATGGTTTGGGGGAAATTAAAGAAACCATATAGCCTGGGTATTGGAGTGAATCCACTAACAAAAAGCTGTCCTGAATACTTCTGCCATTCTTTTTACAGCCCTGCTACTATGATCTTGGGGCAAGTCATAACCCCCTGTATCTTCCATTTCCCAGTCTGCAAAAGGAGAACCACATAATTCTCCCCTATCCACCTCCTAGGAAGGTGGGTACATGAATCCTCATGCTAGGAAAGTTGGTGTTTCTTTTTTATAAAATTATTTTGGGGGAATGCACAAGCCTTCACATTGCCTAGATCCACACCCACCACATGTCTCCATAAGGATTCAAGTTCAGAGTTCCCAAGACAGTCAAGGACTGAAGACAGAGGAAAATATCCCCCATCTCACCTCTTGGAAAAGCCTACTTTTTTTTAATACTATGAATTTCAATAGCACGGCTGCCTGAATGAACTCATATATCTTACAAGAAAATCAAAGAATTTTAAAATGTTAAAGTGGAAAATATGCAAAGTTTTTTTCATCTTCCTCCCATTCAATCCTCCACAACAAGCTACCACAAAGTAGCTCAGATTATCCTCATTTTGTATATGTGATGCCAGAATGAGACATTAAGTAGCTGACTCAAAGTCAAACCATGAGTAAGTCACAAAACTAAAATTTTAATTGAACTCTGATTCCAAAGCTAGGTAATTTAATTATTCTACCATAGCTAAGAACTGAGGTCAGATCATCACAAACTGATCAAGGGGCTGTCAATTGTCAATTCATCATGAGCTGGAGCCAGCGTGTATCAGTTTTGGAAAGCCAACTGTTGAATTTTCTGAAATTTTATGATAGTCATAATTAAAAGTTAAATTATAAAAATATATAATTAAATAAATTACATTAACAACAAAATAAGAAATATTCAAAGCTGTTTACATGGCAAATGGATTGACACAATTTCAAAAAGAACTTCTATGACAGGCCAAGTGACGCTCCCAGGAGACGCGAGGCTCATCTGGAAACACTGGGAATGACAATTTTAAAAGCCCCCTGTTTCAGTTATCTCTTGCTGCATAACAACCTACCTCAAAACTTAGTGGTTCAAACAATAACCATTTTATTATAGCTCAGATTTTTTGGAGTCAAGAATTCCAGCAGGGCAAGGCTGGACGTTCTGTCTGCTCTGCACGCTATCAACTGAGGTAGCAGATGGCCTGGTGTGCGCTGGCCAAGATGGCTTCACTCACAAATCTGGTGCCTTTGCAGATACGGTTGAAAGGCTCAGCTCAGCTGGGACTACTGAATGGATCACTAACACATGCCTCTCCACGGCTGTCTCCAGGTAATTGGAGCTGTATCAAATTTGAGGACCCCAGAAAAAGTAGTCTAAGAGACTTGAAGTAGAAGGTCTTAAGCCCTTGGGCCACGAAACCAGTAAAGCATCATTTCTGTCATATTGTAGCCACAGAGCCTGCCCAGATTTAAGTGGAGAACACACAAACTCCACCGTTTGATGGAGAAGGGTCAAATCATTGCTGCTACCTTAATCTATCACCAACTGAATTGTTGCTAAATTTTATTTATCTACATCATATTTATACTTTTAAAGTTATTGTTATTTAGAGATAAAGGCAAAAATACTTATAGACAAAGTAATACGATATTACTTTAGTTTAGGCTATAAGGATAAGTAGACTAGACTATAAGTCAAATAAGATTGGTCACAAGGTGATATTTTTAAAGTTAGATGAAGATTAACTGTGCTTCACTACTCGTTTATATGGGTTTGAACTTCACGGTATTAAAAAAATTAAAATAAAAGAAACTTTCAATGGAAATCAAGCAAAAAGCATTACCCTAACTGCATACTCTAAACATAGGGGAAGATGCAGGCAGAGTGCACAAACACAACTCTTTAAAACTGGTCTGATCAGGTTCCCTTGGAGAAATAGCTGCTTCTAAGATTGGGGCAGGAAATATACAAAATGAGCCTGGGGCATCTATTAGTGCCAGAAAAGAAAAGTGCTAAAAAAAATTAAATTAAAATTAAAAAGGAAAACAGAGTTGGATATGGTGGGACACGCCTATAGGCCCAGTAGCTACTCAGAGGCTGAGGCAGAAGGTCTGAAGCCAAGACTTGCAGGCTACAGTGTGTTAAGATCATGCCAGTGAATCGCCACTGCACTCCAGCCTGAGCAACAGGGTGAGACCTTGTCTCTATGAAAACAAAACAAAACAAAAAAGGAAAACACAGTGATA
>CAUYON010088791.1:0-18050 GCA_963573935.1 Arctocebus calabarensis
TGTAGTCCCAGCAACTAGGGAGGCTGAGGCAAGAGAATCGCTTAAGCCCAAGAGCTGGAGGTTGCTGTGAGCAGTGTGACGCCACGGCACTCTACCCAGGGCGATAAAGTGAGACTCTGTCTCTACAAAAAAAAAAAAAAATGTATACTCAAAATAAAAAGGATCATTAAAACTGCACTGGGCTGTGAGCTCCATGGGTGAAGGATATCTGTTTTTTCCCACAGCTAGTATAGTGCCTCACTTGTAAAAGATGCTTGAAAATGTCTGTGAATTACCTTAAATGAAAGAGGCTGAACATTTGACTGTAACCATATTAAGCTCCCATAGTGGACTCTGCCTCCCCAAATGAAGGGCATCTCTTTGCTGACCCATTGGTTTAAAAACTACTGCTGGATGTGTTGGCTCATGCCTGTAATCCTAGCACTTTGGGAGGCCAAGGCAGGTAGATTGCTTAAGCTCAGGAGTTGAGAGCAGCCTGAGCAAAAGCAAGATCCCCGTCTCTACTAAAAATAGAAAACTAGCTGGGTGTACGGCAGACACTGTAGTCCCAGTTACTTGGGAGATTGAGGGAAGAAGATCTCTTGAGCCCAAGAGTTTCAGGTTGCTGTGAGCTCTGATGCCACAGCACTCTAAGCAGGCAACAGAGTGAGACTCTGTCTCAAGAAATAAATACATAAATAATAAAATAAAATATCTATTGAGCCACCTGCCTTACAGTAGACATGGTTTCAAGAGCTAATGTCTTAGTCAGTTTGGGCTGCTTTAATAGATTACCATAGACGGGGTGGCTTAACCAATACACATTTATTTCACACTGTTCTGGGGTCCACAGGGTTCTAGCATGGTTAGGTTCCTGGTGAAGGCCCTCTTCACAGTTATGTCCTCACATAGCCTTTCCCTTGGTTTCACCAGGTGGACAGGGAGATCTTGGGTTGCTTCCTCTTTCTATAAGGGTACTAATCCCATCATGAATGTTCCACCCTTATGACCTCATCTAAATCTAATTACCTCCAGAAGGCTCATCTCCCAGTACCATTGCCCTGGGAATTAGGATTTCAACCTAAGAATTTAGAGGGGAATGCAAACATTCAGTCCACAGCAGCTAGACATACAGCAGTGAACAAAACTGGGGCCGGGGGAAAGTCCTGGCTTTCATAGAGCTTACAGTTTAACTGGGGCAGGTGATGGTAACATAATACATAAATTATACCATGTGTTAGGAGGTGATAAAGAGGTATGGAAACAAATTTTATTTTTTTCCTTTTTAGACAGAGCCTCAAGTTGTCATCCTGGATAGAGTGCAATGGCATTACAGCTCACAGCAACCTCCAATTCCTGGGCTCCTGCCTCCGCCTCCCAAGTAGCGAGTCTCCTGCCTCCGCCTCCCAAGTAGCTGGGACTACAGGCGCCCGCTACAATGCCCGGCCATTTGTTGGTTGCAGCTGTCATTGTTGTTTGGCGGGCCCGGGCTGGATTCGAACCCGCCAGCTCAGGTGTATGTGACTGGCGCCTTAGCCTGTTGAGCCACAGGCGCCAAGCCTGGAAACAAATTTTAAAGCCATGTTCATTTGTGAAAGGACTGTAAGAGTGAGTGGGTTGCAATTTTAAACAGGATTTGAGGGCAAAGAGTGTCATTTGAACAAAATCTTGAAGGAAATGAGGGAGAAAATTATGCAGACATATGGAGAAAGAAAGTTCCAGGCAGAAGGAACAGCCAGTGTAAAAGCTTTGAGGTAGAAAGGTGTCCAGCATGTTCAAGGACTGGTGAGGGCATGAAGCCAGTGTTGGCGGAACAAGAACAGTGAGGGAGACAGGTTGGTGATGAGGTTGGAGGGGCACTGAGAGCAGATGTTGTAGAAGTTTTTAGCTTCTGCTTTGAGTGAAGTGGGAGCTGCTGGAAGATTGGGGGTGCAGCAATGGTCTGACAGCTTACATTTTAAAAGGGTCACTCTGGCTGCTGTGTGGAGAATAGACAGTAGAGAAACACATGTAAAAGCAAGGAAAAACCTTCAGAAGCTGTTTCAGTGTTCCGGGCCTAAGAGGCAATGGTAATTTGGGCTGGGTTGGTAGCACTAGAATCGGAAGAAGTGACCCATGTGTGTTCAGGTTTGAGGCAGAGCCAGCAGGATTTCTGCCAGATCGGAGGTGAGAAATTGAAGATAACTCCAAGACTTTGGAGCTGAGGACTTGGAAAAATGGTGTTGCCATTAACTGATGTGGAGAGTACTGCAGAGGGACAGCTTTGGGGAAAGTTGAGGAGTGCGCGTTGAATTTGAGATACTTACTTGGAGATACTGAAGGCAGTTAGAGATTGAAATCTGAAGTTCAGAGGAGAGAAATACAGGTGGGAGATGTAAATTTGGAAATTTTTGATACTTACATGGTGTTTAAAGCTGTGAAACAAGATAAGACCTCCAAGGAAGGAAGTATGATGTAGAAGCCCAGGGACTGTGCTTTAGGGTACACTTAGAACTTGGAGGCTAAGGAGGGAGTGGGGTATCAGCTGAGAGAGACAGAGAGCCATGCTAGTGAGAGAAGACAAAACCTCACAGCGTCCTGGAAGCCATGTGAACAGAGTATTCCCCAAAGGAGGGAGTTGTGAGCTAATTCACTGTGTAGGTCAGGTAAAGTCTGAGAATTGACCCTTGAATTTAGCAATTCAGGGGAGATAATTGGTAACATTGATACATCTGAGAGAAAGAATTTTATTATTATTATTTTTTTTTTTGTAGAGACAGAGTCTCACTTTATCGCCCTTGGTAATGTGCCGTGGTGTCACACAGCTCACAGCAACCTCCAACTCCTGGGCTTAGGCTATTCTCTTGCCTCAGCCTCCCGAGTAGCTGGGACTACAGTCGCCCACAAGAACGCCAGGCTAAGAGAGAAAGAATTTTAGTCATTAAACCAATGTATGGCTCATTACAAGGACATAAGTTTGAATCATGATCTTTAAAAATATTTTTTAAAGATCTATTTTTTGGGCAGCTCCTGTGGCTCAGCAAGTAGGGTGCCGGCCCCATATACCGAAGGTGGCGGGTTCAAGCCCGGCCTCAGCCGAACTGCAAAACAAACAAAAAAAATAGCCCGGCGCTGTGGCGGGCGCCTGTAGTCCCAGGTACTAGGGAGGCTGAGGCAAGAGAATCGCTTAAGCCCAAGAGCTGGAGGTTGCTGTTAGCTGTGTGACGCCAGGGCAATTCCTCAAAAAGTTAAACACAGGCACAGTGGCTCACACCTGGCACTTTGGGAGGCCAAGACCAGAGGATTGCCTGAGGCCAGAAGTTCAAGTCTAGCCTGAGTATAAGAGACTCTATCTCTACAAAAACTTACAAAAATTAGCCGAGTGTGGTGGTACATACCTTTAGTCCTAGCTAGTTGAAAGGTTGATTTGCTTCTTGGAATGAGAATTGCTTGAGCTTGGGAATTTGAGGTTGCAGTGAGCTGTGATAATGCCACTGTACTCTAGCCCAGGTGACAGAGTGAGACCTTGTCTCAAAAAAGAAAAACTAAAACAAACCTAAACATAAAATTATTGTTATGATCCAGCAATTCTACTTCTAGGTATATACCCAAAAGAATTGAAAACAGGAGCTGACTGAGCACCTGTAGCACAGTGGTTACGGCACCAGCCACATACACTGAAGGTGGCGGGTTCGTACCCGGCCTGGGCCAGCTAAAACAACAAGCCATAAACCACTGTGCTACAGGCGCTGAGCCTGCAGCTATTTTTTTTTTTTTTTTTTTTTTGTAGTTGTCATCATTATTTAGCAGACCTGGGCCAGGTTTAAACTTGCCAGCCCCGGTATATGTGGCTGGCGCCCTAACCACTGACCTATGGGCACCAACCCAAACAAAATGTATAATAGCAATTACCAAAGACTGGAGCAGAAGGGAATGAAGAATCTTTTAATGGGTAGAGTTTCTGTTTGAGTGATGAAAAAATTCTAGAAATGAATAATGGTAATAGTTGTACAACATTGTGAAGGAACTCAATGCCACTGAGTTGGATACTTGAAGAAAGTTAAAATGGGGCCAGATGCTGTGGCTCATGCCTGTAATCCTAGCACTTTGGAAGGCGGAGGCAGGTGGATCCCTTGAGTTCAGGAGTTTGAGATCAGCCCAAGCAAGAGTGAGACCCTGCCTCTGCTAAAAATAGGAAAATTAGCTAAGCATTATGGTGGGTGCCTTTAACCCCAGCTACTCAAGAGGCTGAGGCAGGAGGATCAGTTGAGCCCAGAAGTTTGAAGTTATTGTGAGCTGAGATAATGCCACTGCACTGTAGCCTGGGCAACAAAGTGAGACTCTATCTCCAAAAAAAGTAAAAAGTAAAATTGGTAAGTGTAAATATCACAATTAAAAAAAGTATAGGATGCAGGTGAAACATTGTCTAAAGGAAAACGGATAACAGGTATTAGAACTAAAATCAATGAATGAGCCAAAGGAAAGCTTTCTCTTATTGCTGATCTAAGAACTAAGTTTGCTTTAGGCATTATCTGTGACCTGCCTTTCCTCATTGATACTTTTGTTAATGTTTGTTATACTCCTTTCTTAAAGGTTCAAGCCTTAGCCATTGCAGTTTTAAAAAAAACAGTATCCCCATATAGAGGTCATTATCATCAAAAGGGCAGGAGGAAAGTTACTACAGAGTGATCTAATTAATTATAATTTTTGGAAAAGAATACATCTTTTAAGTTATGCATTTAAAAGATTGTATGTATGTGTATCCATACACATACTCATTCCGGAAAATCATTTTTTTTTATATAATAGTTCTTAAAAATAATGTTCTTTGAATGGCACATGTAAATAATTCTCCTGTTAAAACCAGTGTTACTGATAATTCTACAGAGCTGATATGGAGAAAACCTTGAGTACTGGAAGGTTTTTTGTGGTGCGGCATATTTAATAACCGTGACAACTCAAGAATTTTAAGCAGACTTGCCTCCTTGTCTGGGATCTGTCAGCAGCATTGTGTCTCTACTGGCAAGCCCCTAAATGTACTATTTCAGCCAAAACCATGCTAATGATGGCCTACCAGATTTTTACAGGATATTTTTAAGTCTTGATATTCTCAGGATTTAAAAAATACTTTCTCTTATTTTTTTTGAAAAGCTGCCACTCTAAAATATGTAGTAAAAAACAACAAAAAATTTTTTTTAAAAAGGTCTAAAATTGCTTTACAGCCTTGATGAAACAAAGACTGGTATGTTGGTGTGGCTGCTTTTGTATGATTTCCGAGGTGAATTTAGATGGCTGGAAGATAGATGGGTGCCAGATGCAGTTTGACATAGATTCAGGCAGCTGCTCCTGGGCTAGGTTTCATTAGCTGGTAAGTGCGCCAGCAGAAGCAGCAGAGCGAGGCCCCAGATGCCAAAATGACAGTGAGAACAGTGGAACAATACAATATTCACCAAGTGCTTTTAATCTCAGAGATTAAATGTCACCCAATCAGTTTCCAAGTTTTAAAAGACCAACTCACATGAAGCCATTAGAGGGCTCAAGTCTTTGTTCATTGGAGGAAAAAAGTTTTGCTTTTTGGGGGGAGGAAGAGGGTTTAGTTTTAAAACAAACAAACAAAAAAAGCATTTTAAACCTATTTCAGTAACATACAACTAAAAATCTGGTCAGCTTCCCCAATACCTATACCACAGTAAAAGAAGCGTTTCTATTATTGCAGCCAGGCAGATATTCCTCAATAAGTAGAAACAATGTTTGTTTGGTTGTCTTATTTTTTTCTTAAAACGAAAGTCTTAGAGGAGCTTTCCTGGCCTCTTCCAGCTTTAAAGTTCTCCCTTCTTCACCACAGCCACGCCCATTCTTTCTGAGGAAAGACAGAAGTCTCAACACAGAGAGAGTACACTTATTTGTTTTTAAGACCTTATGATCTGCATAGCTAGTGGTAAGTAAATATGTACCCAACCACATAACTGTGAACTTTTTTTTAATGTTCCTATAAAGAATTTTTGCTCCAGCTACTTGTGGCATCATAAGTAGTTATGAAACTGACTCCAGAACTCCCCATACTTGATTTCAATTCACGTGTTTTCTCAACTGAGAAAAGGAACCTTTATTTAGTATATTATTTACACTTACTAAACTTATCTTTGCTTTTCTGAGAAGAGTGTTATGATCTAATTCATCAGGGATGCAACCATTTCATGTGAGGTGATTTTTTCATTAAAATTAACACAAAATAAATAATTATTGGATTTGTACACATTTGAAAATTGTAAATCCAGCGAGCTCCTGCTTTTCTTATTTAGTCTTAGGAGAAGCTAATGCATCACTTTAAGTAGCTCTGAGGCATTACACAGTATTTTTTCCCTTCCAAATTTTCATATGTTCACCTCTCTTAGTAACAATGGGGGTTGTATATGTGCTTAGAGAATAACTACCATTGTGTTTTAGTATTTTAGGTGTTTTGTTTAGTAATAATGTTGTACTACTGGTTTTTAAAAAACTCTATAGAATGGTTAAAGATTTGGAAATAAGCTCTGAATTTAGAAACTCGATACATTCAAGAGCAAATTGTAATGTTAATTAACGGCTACTGAGTTTGACTATGTTCTGGGCTTAAATATACATATATTGCATACATGTTTCAGTTTCCTTGGTGCAGAGCTACCTATCTGTGAATTATGTTGGAATCATTCATATTTCAGAGGACATAGTTTGACTTCATCTAAAATGTTTCATAGTGAGCAAACCTCTCCCTCCCTTCTTTTGTCCTTTCATTCCTCTTTTGGTCTCACGGAGCTTGTCCACGTTGACCTACATATTGCGACTTCTATTCATTAGACTGTGCATACTACTCTCGAGGCCGTTCTCATAAACCTCTTTGATAAGAGGTGAGCATTGGATTAGAGAAGAGTCTGCTAGGTTCAGTTTTGTAGACCTGACTAGAGACTCAGATTGCCTTTCTCTTGAACAGCCTTTAAAAGCCTATTGAATCTTCCATAATCTCTGGATGTATGTAATTCCTCAGGTCCATTTTACTTCTTTTTCTACCAGGGATCTGACCCTTATCTATCTTAAAAGAGATTTTAAGAGAAGATAGTGAAGGCTCGGCGCCTGTGGCTCAACAGGCTAAGGCGCCAGCCACGTACACCTGAGCTGACGGGTATGAATCCAGCCTGGGCCCGCCAAACAAGAATGATCGCTGCAACCAAAAAATGGCCAGGCATTGTGGTGGGCGCCTGTAGTCCCAGCTACTTGAGGGGCAGGGGCAGGAGACTCGCTTGGGCCCAGGAATTGGAGGTTTCTGTGAGCTGCGATGCCACAGCACTCTATTCAGGGTGACACCTTGAGGTTCTGGCTCAAAAAAAAAAAAAAAAAAAAAAAAGAGAGAAGATAGTAAAAAGAGTGTCAGTGTAGGGCCTTTCACCCCTGCTCAGGGAGAGGCCAAGTGCTGTGTGACTCACAGGGCAGCTGGGAGAGACAGGAGGCCGTGTAGGTGACACAGCTAGCAGAGTTTACAGTAAGTAGCACAGTCTTTGGCATGAGCGTTCCTTCTATAGTTCCATATCTACAGGGTGTCCCAAAGGTCAACCATAAAGTCACCATACATAGGAAAATAGGAACTTATAGTTCCTATTATATTTGTAATATACTCATTACAAAATGTTACAAAGAAGTGGCCAACACATAGAGAATGTTTTGTAAATATTTTGTAAAATTTCATAACGAATATTTTGTAAATAAAGGTACATTTAGCTACAATTTCCCATTTTTTCCTATGTATGGCAACTTTATGGGTGACCTTTGGGATACCTTATATATTTCTTCCCTTGACCTTATGCAATATTTAGTCTTTGTGAGAAAAGTTGGAATGTGTAGAAAGCAAATGGAGAACCTCAGAAAAAAGTGCTGTAAGTCGGCTCAGAGCCCATACTCAGTGGTTAGGGCACCGGCCACATGCACCATCACTGGTAGGTTCAAACCCAGCCTGAGCCAGTTAAACAACAATGACAATAGCAAAATAGCCGAGTGTTGTGGTGGGCGCCTTTAGTCCCAGCTACTTGGGAGGCTGAGGCAAGAGAATCGCTTAAGCCCAAGAGTTTGAGGTTGCTGTGAACTGTGACACCATGGCACTCTACCAAGGTTGACTTAGTAAGACTCTGTCTCAAAAAATAAATAAATAAATAAAGCCGGGCGCGGTGGCTCACGCCTGTAGTCCCAACACTGTGGGAAGCTGAGGAGGGAGAATTGCTTGAGCTCAGAAGTTCGAGACTGACCTAAGCAAGAGTGAGACCCGACTCATGAAAAAAATTGAAAAACCCAGCCAGGCACCGCAGAAAGCGCCTGTAATCCCAGCAGCTTCCGGAGGCTAAGGCAGTGGGATGCCCACAGCCCGAGTCAGAGGTTGCAGTGAATTACCATGCCCACTGCACTCTGCTCGGGGCATAGGGTGGGACTGTGTCTCGACAACAGCAAATGATATAAAAATAAAAAAAGTGCCACAGTCCAAGATGCCTCTGTGGTTATTACTATTAATTATCAGCTAATACAAAGCCATCTCAATTGCTAGTGGTCATCTGACATCCTAATTCATTTGTTCCACATTAAAATCATAAATTCAAGCCACAGTCTCTTACCATGTACAGAAAATTCCATTAACAATCCATGTTATATCTGTTCTCCCATTCTGTTTTAAGGCAATCTTGATTTTATTTGGGATAGCTCTGTACTAAGCTTAAGAACGTGATTTCATATCACCCTTATAGCTAAGGGGATTACATTCTCACTTTGTTCTGGCCTATGATAGTGGACAGTCCTTCTTGAATTAAAAAAAAAACAAGCTTCACCAAGACAATACTTTTAGCTTTATTCTTACCTAGAATGTGGATGAAACACCTGGTGGGTAGCAGCCTTCGTATAACCTTGAGGATAATGAGGATGGTGGAACAGGTTCCTTTGAGCCACTTTCTGGTCCAAGACTGCTTGACCCCACACTTCTAATTTTGTGTGAAAAAATAAAAATTTTCTTTTCTCTCTCTTTTTTTTTTTTTTTTTGAGACAGAGCCTCAAGCTGTTGCCCTGGGTAGAGTGCCATGGCATCACAGTTCACAGCAACCTCCAACTCCTGGGCTTAAGTGATTCTCCTGCCTCCACCTCCCAAATAGCTGGGACTACAGGCGCCCGCCACAACACCTGGCTATTTTTTGGTTGCAGCCATCGTTGTTGTTTGGTGGGCCCGAGCTAGATTCAAACCCGGTATGTGGCTGGAGCCTTAGCCGCTTGAGCCACAGGTGCTGAGCCCTAAAAATTTTCTTTTTCATTCAACCAATATTTATTGGGTATCTTCTCTATTTCAGACACCTTGTGAGACAGTGTGGGACACAAAGAGAAAAAATAAAACTTTAAGCTAAAGTTAGTCATTATTTCTTTACTCACAGCCAAATGTAAATCCTGATATACCATTCAAGCCCTGTAAGCCATCAAGCCGTCATCCTGGGGCCAAAGGAAATATTCGTATCTGTGATTGGCACCAGTATTTTTCAGAGCAACTCAGAGACTAAGATTTGAGGCTACTAACAAAAGGAAGATAGGTTCTTGTACTCCAAATGATGCTTAAAGCTCCCTGCATTTCTTTTGCACACATTCTGTTTCTTTGGGTTCACTTGGCAAACATATTGACTTTTTTTTTTTGAGACGGGGTCTCACTGTGTTGCCTGGCCTGAACTCAAACTCACAGGGTCAAGTGGTCCTGCCACCTCAGCCTCCTGAGTAGCTGGGATTGCAGGCTCATGGCTGGCATCTTTTTTTGAAGGTGGCAAAAAAAAAGTATTGTGGCCCAATTATAAAAATGAAAGTGGGAAGAGGAATGCCAGTTGCTCCTGTTAATTGTGTTATAAAGTCATTGAAGAAAGTAGCTGATCTTTCCCCATCTTTGTTATGTTTTCTCATCAGAATATAATTACATCAAGGGGACAAGGAGGAGTGAATCACAGATAATTAATGATTCAGAGATTTAACACTCTTTTAGTTATTTGTGAGAGAATCTTTTCTTAAGCTGAGCCCAGGGCCTGACACAGTGGATGTTCAGTAAATGTTAGAAAATCTAACATACTGTTAACGTAGGAAAGCTGATTCCTGACTGAGGTGCCCTTTTTATTTACTTCAGTCTCATGGCATGCCCCTGCTCCCTCAAGGTGGTGGGGTCAGAAGTGGGTGAGAACGCTTTGCTGGAGTTGTTTGCAGTGCGTGATGGGGGCAGAAGAGTGTGAACGCATTGCACGCGTGCAGCCTCACATCTGACGGGTGCAGTTCTGTGCTGAAAAGCTATGGCAGCCTTGCATGAGTTGTGGTATTTTAGGCCCTGCATGTGTCAGCACTGCATGTGGGTTGAACTAGCATGGAAGCATCATAGTCCTCTAGAAATAAAATAAACCATTGGAATACCTGAAGTTTTTCATAGAACTGTAAATGCTCGTGATGTCTGTACATTTTGAGCTTTTTGTTTTTAGAGCTAATGCTTTTGTTAAGCACTAGCTAAGACCATCATCTTAGCATTTTCTATTTAAGTGTTTAAGATTCAGTCATAAATTTTACTCTAAGCTAAAGCTGTTCTTAGAAACTTAGCGTATGGGCACATTAAAAAGAAAAAATAGGGTATATTAAAATATATATTGAAATTTTTCTGATTCCCGCTGCTTCATAGGTAGATAAAGAGAGCACCATACTTAAATTTTTTTCCTGAGTTTTGCTTTTAGAAATGGGCTTTGGCAAAAAGTCTTCATTTGATGATTAATTATATTTATAATAATGTAAATTTGAAAATGAAATCTTCTGATCTTGAATCAGAAGATTTGGGTTCCAATCTGGGCTTTGCTGTTCAATGGTTGTGATATCTTTTTTTTCTTTTTTTTTTTTTTTTTTTGTGGTAGAGTCTCAAGCTATCGCCGAGGGTAGAATGCTGTAGCATCACAGCTCACAGCAACCTCAAACTCTTGGGCTTAAGCGATTCTCTTGCCTTAGCCTTCCAGGTAGCTGGGACTATAGGCTCCTATCAAGGAGCCCGGCTAGGTTATGGTATCTTGAGAAAGGTTTCTCTGAGCCTCACTCAGTTCCTCAACTGAGAATAGTAGAGTACTACAGAATAGTAGCTAGCTCCTGGGGCCGGTGGGTGGGGGGGGTCCTCGGGATAGGGGAACAAATAAGATAATGATATCAACATGCTTTATAATCTGTAAATGCTAAACAATTTTTAAAAGTACTGTAATCATCCAAGTTTAAAGATGTAGTAGTATCTACTCCACACCCAGCAGAAAGGCCAATCTATCACCATTCTTTATCCATGAAGGTGACAATGTTGATTTTGGTCTCTCAAACAGCACATTTTAAAAATTTTTTTTAGTAAAACAGATTTATTTAGCTTTTATGATGTGTGAGCACTTCCTTCACATCGGGGAACTTACATGTAGATTTACAACAGCCATTGTTTACTTACTGACTTATTTATAAATGTGAATTTTATAGACACCTGAAGTTTATCTGTTTAAGAGCCTAGAATTCTTCAACTTAAGCTTGTTCAGTAAAAATCTTTCTCTATGTCATTAAGGTGTTATTAGTATATTTTTTCCATAGATAGCATTCAGCATAGTGCTGCCTTTTCATCATTGTTCAGAATCATTTAGTTTGCTAAGGTATGCTTATATAAATAGAGTCCTTTAGTTTGAGGCTTGGGAGAGGCAAGGTGTCATTTGCCCTTACTTTAAATGGTCCCAGATCAGTTAATTTTTTAAACTCTTGTTTCAACGTTTTTTAATTCCCTCCCTTCCAGTCTAGTTGTTAGCTGTGGTTTTTTGTTTGTTTGTTGCTACTTTCATGTGCTTACCTCTTTTCTTTCTCCCGTCTAAATTTTCATTTATAATCTATAGTTTGTGGAAAAGGCCAGATATATTTCAATCTTTAAGATGTAAGTAAGATCTCAGGGAATAAATGCTCATGTGTGAGGTTTGGTACATGAACTTTGTGATATATTCTTTGCTCTCAAGGATTTAATTTTTGCTTACTTCATAAGTTCCAAGTAACCAGAGGCTCTCTGGATAAGTTGTTTGCCCAACACCACCATTTACTGTCTGCATTAGTTTCCTCTGCTAATCACCAGTGATAATTGCACAGCTCTTTACCAATTATAAACTGCTTACATGTACATTGCATACCTTACTTCACATGATCATGAGAGAAAGGCAGGACATAATATATTATTTTTTTATTTTACAGATGTGAAAACCAAGGCATAGTTGGTTATTCAGTGAATCTTAGCCAGGGGTTGCATCTGAATTTTCCCAGGGAAGTTTGTTCACCTTTACATGCCTGGTGTGCCTATACCTGGATATCCCAGTTTTATGGCTACCAGAGAAAAGATTCCTTCCCAGGGCGCCCAGTAGACTTATCCTGATTAGCTGGACCTGCATCACCTGGCCACCTCCAGCTTCGTAGGAGGCTGATAGCAAGGAACCTGGAATAATATCTTGAACATTATCCTGTCCTCCTACTGGGAAACTTGTAAATTCTCCCACCACCACCTCTCCCTCAACACTTTCTTTTCCTTTAGCTGTTGTCAGTCTCCTACATGATGGTCATTTAGTACTGGGTCCTTATACCTGTTTAAAATCATCTCCTGTATCACCAGTGGCTCCCCACAGTTAAAAAAATGCATTATATTATTCAATCTTTATAACTCCATGAGAGAGGTAACATTTTCCCTCCTTTTACAGTGAGAATTAGGATTAAGATAATGTGCCCAAGGTTCATAAGAGGAAATTGTGTAAGTGGCAGATCTGCCTTAAATAAAGTTCAAGCTCTTAACCATGACACCAATCTAGTGGTTCTCTGTTATTTAGTGTTGGTCACACACTTTCAAATATCAGAATTTGGGGCACACTTGAGATTAAAAAGTCAGAGCAACATCAAACAAATCATCAGTCATTACAACTCAGTCACCATCATTGGACAGTTTTGAGAGAGTGGTATGACCTGATTATTGTTTTCCTAGGATCACTGAATTCTGTATTGAGAATACAGAGGTAAGGCTTGGCGCCTGTGGCTCAAAGGGCTAAGGCACCAGCCACGTACACCTGAGCTGGCAGGTTCGAATCCAGCCCGGGTCCGCCAAACAATAATGACGACTGCAACCAAAAAATGGCCAGGCATTGTGGTGGGTGCCTGTAGTCCCAGCTACTTGAGAGGCAGAGGCAGGAGACTCGCTTGAGCCCAGGAATTGGAGGTTGCTGTGAGCTGTGATGCCACAGCACTCTATCCAGGGTGACAGCTTGAGGCTCTGTCTCAAAAAAAAAAAAAAGAGAATACAGAGTTAGAAGTCAAGGGCATTGCAGTAATAATTTCCTGTGTGATTCATAGTAAAAGCCAAGGTCATCACACTGGCTTATCAGATCCTCCACAACCTGCCACCTCTCCTTGCTATACTCTCACTCCCCCCATCCCCCATATCAACATCCTCAAGCCCACAGGTGGGCTCCCCACTCAGAGCCTGCTTATACTTGCTATTCCCTGCCATGACCATTCTTCTGCCAGGAGACTGCTTAGCTTACATACCTCACTTCTTCAGGTCTTTACTCAAATGTCACCTTCTTAGGGAGGCTGCTCTTCTTTTTTTTTTGAGACAGAGCCTGAAGCTGTCACCCTGGATAGAGTGCTGTGGCATCACAGCTCACAGCAACCTCCAATTCCTGGGCTCAAGCGAGTCTCCTGCCTCTGCCTCCCAAGTAGCTGGGATACAGGTGCCTGCCACAACACCCGGCCATTTTTTGGTTGCAGCCACCATTGTTGTTGGCGGGCCCGGGCTGGATTTGAACCCACCAGCTCAGGTGTATGTGGCTGGCGCCTTAGCCCATTGAGCCACAGGCGCCGAGCCAGGGAGGCTGCTCTTAACCACCTCTTTAACCCTGCAGCCCTACCCCACACATACACACACAAATATATATTCTCCATTCTCTTTCCCTGCTGCATTTTTCCCATGCCACTTAATTTCTAATATACCATATCATTTACTAATTTACCTGTTTCTCTCTTTTTCCCCCTGGAATATAAGATCCGGGAAGACAGGCATTTTGTGTGTTTTGTTCATACCTATATTCCCATTTCCTAAGACCTAGGACACAATAGGCATTTGATAAATACTCATTGAATGACTATGTTCTTCATGCAAAGCTCTGATTAGTTCTATGAGGTAAGTTTCTGGAAATGAAATTAGCACATTATAGGGTATGGATTTTTTTTTTTTTTTTTGAGACAGAGACTCAAGCTGTCACCCCGGGTAGAGTGCTGTGGTGTCACAGCTCACAGCAACCTCAAACTCTTGGGCTTAAGCAATTCTCTTGCCTCAGCCTCCCAAGTAGCTGGGACTACAGGTGCCCACCACAATACCCGGCTATTTTTTGGTTATAATTGTCATTGTTGTTTGGTGGGCCTGGGCTAGATTCGAATCCACCACTTTCAGTGTATGCGGCTGCCCTAGCCACTTAAGCTATAGGCGCCGAGCCATGATGTGGATATTTTATAGTGATACACATGACCTTAAACCTTGTCCTTCCCAAGGTTGCATCAATTTATACTCCTACCAGTAGCTACGAGACAGCCCTGTCCACGGTACCTTCATGTTGTTATCAGTTTTGAAATGTTAGCCAGTTTGATATGTGAAAATTAAATTTTTTTCAAATTTGTATTGCTTTAAGTGAATTGATTAATTAATTAATATGTTTATGTATTTAGAGACTGGACCTTGCTTTGTCACGTAGGCAGTAGCACAGTGACTCTGTTAGCTAACTGTAACCTCAAACTCCTGGGTTCAAATGATACTCCCACTTCAGCCTCCCAAGTAGCTGGTACTATGGGCCACCACAACCTAGATAATGGTAAATTTTTTTTTGCAGAGATAGAATCTCACTGTATTGCTCAAGCTGGTCTTGAACTCTTAGGCTCACACAGTCCTCCCAAAGTGCTGGAATTACAGGTCTGAGCCACTACTGCATCTGGCCCTATTAAATGAATTTGTATTTGTTTTTTCATTCATTTCTTCCTTTGGTATTAACTAGCTTGTGTCCTTTGCTTATTTGTAAAATTTAGTTTTAGTGTTTTCTAATGTTTATGTTTTACTAAGGTCTATTCCAAAGTTTTCAATTACAGTTCACTTAAGTATATATTTTTTTGGTAGAATCCAATTCTTAATTATTTTAGTATTTTAATGTTTTTATATCTCCTTTTAATTTTTCCTCATTTGTTGGTTATTCTAAATAAATTTTAGGATCATTCTGTCAAATTCTAGAATAGATGGGGAGTTAACTTCCTAAAATGAAAGTCAGATCATGCCACTATACCATGGAGACTTTTAATGACTCCTCAGGGCTTCAACATATAAAGGCCACACTCCTTAATGTCACCTCCAAAGCCTGCCCAGCCAAACTAGATCTGCTCCAGCCAAACTTCTAGTCTTATGTATTGCTTCTCCTGCTTAAAATTTACACTTCCAGTCTACACCCATATCATATGCTATTGCTTACCTCTCCATCTGCCTTTAATTACCTTTAATTAGATTATGGCCTTAATTAATTCCTATTGACCCTAAAAATCTATTACCACCTCCTAGCCTACTTTTACCTTGACTGGGCTCTGTGGCCACTCATGTGTATGTCTCTTTCACCATAGAACCCATTGCAGAGCAGTGATGAGCTAATCTTTCCTTTGAACTCAGTAGGAGCATCTCTTGTTCATTT
This sequence comes from Arctocebus calabarensis, assembly GCA_963573935.1. Taxonomy (NCBI): domain Eukaryota; kingdom Metazoa; phylum Chordata; class Mammalia; order Primates; family Lorisidae; genus Arctocebus; species Arctocebus calabarensis. The sequence goes on from CAUYON010088791.1 coordinate 15,735, forward strand.
TGTATTTCTAGTATCTACTAGTATCTGTACCTGTCATACTAGATGGTGGTGTGGATGGATTAGAGGAGAATATTCAAGACTGGAAATAGGGAAATAGATTTTTGCAATAATCAAAGTGAATGATGATTAGTGTCTTGACTACAACAGTGGTGGGAGAAATGGGATATGTTTGAAAAATTGACTGGGCTTTGTGTCTGGATGAATGTGAAGGTAAGAGAGAGAATATGCTTTAAATCTTAGATTTCCAGCTTGGCGCCTGTGGCTCAATGGGCTAAGGCGCCAGCCACGTACACCTGAGCTGGCGGGTTCGAATCCAGCCCCAGGACCCGCCAAACAACAATGACGGATGCAACCAAAAAATGGCCGGGCGTTGTGGCGGGCGCTTGTAGTCCCAGCTACTTGGGAGGCAGAGGCAAGAGACTCGCTTGAGCCCAGGAATTAGAGGTTGCTATGAGCTGTGATGCCATGGCACTCTATCCAGGGTGACAGCTTGAGGCTCTGTCTCCAAAAAAAAAAAAAGAATAATGTGTTCAATCTCCATCCAGGTTAATACAAATGCTGCAAAATCTCCATTTATTTTAATGGCTGAATAGTATTCCATGGTATACATATATCACCACCGTATACATATACCTTTCTTGAGTTGAGGGGCATTTAGGCTGTTTTCACATTTTAGCGATTGTAAATTAAGCTGCTATAAACAGTCTAGTACAGTGCCTTTGTAATAAAAGGTTGGGTTTTTTTTTCCCTTCTGGATAGATGCCCAGTAATGGAATTGCAGGATCAAACGGGAGGTCTAGATTGAGTTCATACTTCCTTTCAAAAAGGTTGTATTAGTTTGCAGTCCCACCAGCAGTATAAGTGTTCTTTTCTCTCCAAATCCGCGCCAGCAACTACAGTTTTGAGATTCTGTGATATAGGCCATTCTTGGTGGGGTTAGATATCTCAGGGTGGTTTTACTTTGCATTTCTCTAATAATTAGGTTTGATGAGCATTTTTTCATGTTTGCTAGTCTGTCTGCTTTAGAGAAGGTTCCGTTCATCTCTCTTCCCCACTGATATATGGGATTGTTGGCTTTTTTCATGTGGATTAAGTGCTCTATAGATCCTAGTTATTAAGCTTTTGTCGGATTCTACATATGCAAATATCCTTTCCCATTGGGTAGGTTGCTGTCTCCTTAGCTGTTCAGAAGCCTTTCAGTTTAATTAAATCCCATTTGTTTATTTTTCTTATTGTTGCAATTGCCATGGCAGTCTTCTTCATGAAGCCTGTCCCCAGGCCGATATCTTCCAGTGTTTTTCCTATGCTTTGAGGATTTTTATCGTTTCATGCCTTAAATTTAAGTCCTTTATCCATCTTGAATCAATTTTTGTGAGTAAAGAAAGTTGCGGGTCCAGTTTCAGGTGGATATCCAGTTCTCCCAGCACTATTTATTAAATAGGAAGTCTTTCCTCCAGTGGATGTTATTTGGTTTATTGAAGATTAGGTGGTTCTAAGTTGTTGGTTTCATTTCCTGGTTTACAATTCGATTCCAAAAGTCTATGTCTCTATTTTTGTGCCAGTACCATGCTGTCTTGACCACTATGGCCTTGGAGTACGGCCTCAAATCTGGTATAGTGATGCCCCTGCCTTTGTAGCTATACAGGGTTTTTTCTGATTCCATACAAAACACAGAATCATTTTTTCCCCAAAAATGATTAAACTGAAAGCTTTTCCACTTAGAAGTGGAACCAGACAAGGTTGTCCTCTGTCACCATTACTACTCAACATAGTGCTGGAAGTTCTAGCCAATACAATTAGGCAAGACAAAGGAAATAAAAGGCATCCAAATGGGAGCAGAGGAGGTCAAACTCTCCCTCTTTGCTGATGATGTAATCTCATACTTAGACTCAACCATAACACTTTGGAAGTCATCAAAAAATACAGTAATGTCTCAGGATATAAAATCAATGTCCACAAATCAGTTATCTTTGTATATGCCAATAACAGCCAAAATGAGAGGCTAATTAAGGACACAACTCCCTTCACCATAGCCCCAAAGAAAATGAAATACCTAGGAATATACCTAACAAAAGAGGTGAAGGACCTCTATAAAGAAAATTATGAAACCCTAAGAAAGGAAATAGCAGAGGACTTTAACAAATGGAAGAACATACCATGCTCATGGCTGGGAACAATCAACATTGTTAAAATGTCTATACTTCCCAGAGCAATCTACGGATTCAATGACATCCCTATTAAAATACTAACCATGCTAATTTTCAAGACTTGGAAAAAATGATTCTGCCTATTCTTTTTTTATCCTATAAAGTATTA
>CAUYON010088793.1:0-23092 GCA_963573935.1 Arctocebus calabarensis
GGGAGGGTCGGGCTCGGGGCGGGGAGAAGCGTTTATATATCGGCGAGGGGCGTAGGAGCTGCCGCCCGCTAGCCGGCGGGATTCTGGAGTTAACAAGCTGCGGGAGCCGCCGCCTGTCCTCCCGTCCCTTCCAATCTCCCGGCGGCTGGTGGCACCAAGCGCTGCGTTCCCAGAGGTGAGCTCTGCCCGCGCTTTGCGCGCCCGGAGGGAACCCGCCCCGGGCTTGGGAAGTGCCTGGGGGTCACGCGAAGGTTTCCCCGAGGTAAGTTCGGGAACTGAAGTCCGCTGGGGTGGCACAAGCCAAAAGTATGTTTACACGTGATCAGGAGCTGGATGGGAAAGGCTGGCCAGAAAAGAGAGGGCTGCACGAGAAGGCCTGAAGTGGAAGGAAAGAAGTTACTTTCAGAAGTTCAGAATCGCCTCCTTTGGTTTTCGACTTCTTCCAGGCAGAGGTAGCAGCTCTCTCCTCATCTCTTAGTCTTGCACATTCGACTGCTGGACAATCTACCGCGCGCTCACTCTGTTGTCATTCCCTGCTGGGGCTCCCTGAGCCCACCTCACCTGGCTGCCTTGAGGGTTGAGGGGTGGCGGGCTCAACTCTGTCCTCCGCCCAGCACAGAACCACTCGGGGACGAATGAATAAGGTTAAGCAGTGTGAATCAGGAAAAGTCACCCTCAAGCCTGTGTGTATAACTAGCCTGCACTTTTGCTTTCCCCACCTCAAGGGTATTAAATTAAGCTGGGTTTTTGTTGCTGTCTGAGGAGAGTGCCAAAAGCGGAGAAAAGGCCCCATTTCATCAATTCCCAATAACATTCTGCTGTGAGTGCAATTTCCCAGTAACATTCTGCCGTGAGTGCAAATCACGACCTGGCTCAGTATCTGCTGTGCAGATAACCCTGATGAGGGGAAGAGGCAGGTTGAAAGAGGAAAAAGTATGGAAATTAAGAAGTGATTTGCATTCTCCTGTGTCCTTTTGTGATAAACATGTTTCATTTCTCTTTTAAGAAAGCTTCTCTATGGAGCTATTTAAAGAGAAGCTTTGTGGGTGGAGGGGCGGCTTCACAGGGCAAGTGGCGGTGATGGTGAGTGGGAACACTTTTGATGGTAAAAATCAGAACGCCTGAGACAGGAAGGATACTAGAGATTTTTTTTTTTTTTTTTTAGAGACAGAGTCTCACTTTATCGCCCTGGGTAGAGTGCCGTGGCGTCACACTGCTCACAGCAACCTCCAGCTCTTGGGCTTAAGCGATTCTCTTGCCTCAGCCTCCCTAGTAGCTGGGAGGCGCCCACCACAGCGCCCGGCTATTTTTTTGTTTTGCAGTTCGGCCGAGGCCGGGCTTGAACCCGCCACCTTCGGTATATGGGGCCGGCGCCCTACTCGCTGAGCCACAGGAGCCGCCCGATACTAGAGATTTTTAAAGAATTTCTTTCTATAGTTACAGAATTCAGAAGTTATGTTGCTTTTTTTGATAAAGTTTCAGGTGTGCCATACAACCTTAAGTTTCTTGTTTAGTATCTCATACATGGGGTCACTCACACAAAATCCTGAAACTTCTAAATAAAGTGCTTTAAAATAGCCTTAAAAGTTTTTACCATTTGAAAAGAAGTTGTCATTTCCCTCGCTCCTATCTCCTTTTATTTCAAAATATTAAAAGTGCAGCGGCAAAACTGAAAAACAATAAAATGTTGCCTTTTACTCAAAAGTAGATGTATTTAGGATATTGTGTCATGTAAAATCAAATTTTGACATTCATTAAGAGATTTTATGTTAAGTACTCATTGCAGAATCATTTTTAGCTTTTCTTATTAAATCATAGCTATGTACATTAATGCAATCAAGGGGTACAATGTGCTGGTTTCATATACAATCTGAAATTTTTCATCAAACTGGTTAACATAGCATTCATGGCATTTTCTTAGTTATTGTGTTAAGACCTTTATGTTATGCATTCAGTATAGCTTTTCTTTTTTAAGGAACAAAACCTTTTAATTTTGCTAAATCTTCCTGTGAAACGATTTTCCAAAAATAGTATTGTAAAGTATAATATAGTTGCAATTCCAAGTTTTTCCTTTATTTTCAGATAGTCTGAATTTCACAATGTTTGAATGATTGGAATATTAATATGAAAAGATTTATTTGCATAGACATTACCAAGAAAAACATAATTAAGTCACCAAAGGAAGGTCAGAAGAATTGTGAATAGAAATTGAATTTTTTATTACTCTATATGCAGAGTATACAATGCAGTCTCACTGATGGTCTTAAAAATGACTAAAAAGAACTTCTCTATCAGCAAGTAACTATCTCCTGCCCTAAGAAATTCTTAAAAATATATCGTAAATAAAAGTAGTTCAGACTAAAAAGTATGTGTTTGCCATGAAAGAATCTCTATTCCTACAGTCCTCAGAAACAAGTATAAAATTAGATATTCTATGCTTCTACTTTCTAATGCTTCTACAAGAATCATGAGTATAAGTTTTTTTTCAGGATGATCAAATTGGCCAAATTATTTTTTCTCCCTTGTTGCTTAAAATAGGAGGTGGGTTAGTTCTGCACTTAATCAGACCTAGAATCAAGTTACAGATGACCCTGGACAATTCACTTAACCTCTGTGAGTCTTATGGGGACTGTTACGGAGCGCAGTGATATTTAACTATTTCACAGGGATAAATGCGAAAAAACAGGAAAATCCTTATAAAATGCCAAGCACAAGTACTCAAAAAATGAGGATGACTATGATGGGTGATGGTTCGGTAAAGCTCAAGGATCTAGAGAATAGAAGTAATTCAGTTAATGCTGAGCCCGATTTTATTCAATGTTCTGACCTAACTGAAATACTTTGTTTCCACAGAGTATAACACATGATTAACACAATCGAATGATATGCCAAACATTGTATTCTTCCTTTTTCCCTGGAAATGTTCCAGTTTGCAGAGAACATTTCAGGAAATATCAGGCATGCCAATATTCTGGAAGAGATGTTTTGGGTTGTGGATGTTCTGATTCTATTACATATCTCTTAATATCTTAGACTCAATAGTTTGAGGCAATTTTTCCTAGATTAGTCAAATAGTTCCTGCAGGTAGGAGGCTTTAAAAAGTGCATTCATTGTACTGGTTTCTTTGGATACTGGTTTTATGATTAATTTATTTCCACAGAAGGGTGTTATATTTACATTTTCATAATTTTAAAGTACAGTCCTCCAAAGCAACCCTCAGTTATTCAAAGGAGAATTAAAAAGGCATAAAAGATCCTCTACAAAACAGTGGCTAACGAAAGGCCAAACTTTTTAAATGAAAAAAATAATAGAGTCTTAGTCCACTCCGTCTCTGGTTCCTTACTTTCCTCCCCAAACTGGGTCTTTTCTTGGAGTGACCCCAAGGCCATGGCATAGGAATTTGGAAGAGATTGCCACAAATAAAAATAGACACCGTTACCTAATGTAAGTCATGTGCAAGAGAAAAGATCTCTTGTGTGTATCATATCCCTAATGCTTCCCACTCAAGAAATACAGGGTGTTCATGTAATTGCACATGAACTTTATATTTGATAAGTGAATAACTGTTAAAATTTCAAAAGTCTGGCTGACATGTACTTTTCACATAAAGGTGGAGCAATTGTACTTAGAAAAATCCAATAACATGAAAAAAATCTCCGGGAAAATCCATAACATACGAAATCTCAGGGCGGATTCGCTATGAATCTGTAGTTCAGTTTGGCTGAAACAAGAAATATTTGGTCTATCATTACTGACTCTAACTCTTACCTTTATAAACTATTTTGTCTGACTAAGGTAACCCTTAAAACTAATAGTTTTTGCAATTCCAAATAACAAGTCTAAGAAAATGTAATGATTTAATTTTGGCGTGATGAGAACATTTTCCCCAAATGCACAAAAGGTAGAGGAAAGGGAAGAAAAATGGAACATACAAATCAACTTAGTCTTGTAAATGTAAACTTCAATATTCTCCTTAAGTTTTCCTTAAAGAAATATACATTTAACCATTCTTTAACCATTTTAAGTTAAGGATTTGGACATTGATTTGACTCTAAGATGTTTTTATAATGCTCTAAGCACTGCATCCCACACTTTAGAGAGGAAAGACTTTGCCAAAGGTAGTTGGCAAAGGCATTTATGTTGGCTTGAAAAACCATAAGCTAATCACTTATTGGGTCCTTTAAAAACAACTTGATTAATGTTTGGCAAGAAATTCTCACTGAAAGTCTCCATTTTATGAGTCCAAATACAATAGCACTTTGAGGATCATAAGCAAGTTATAGTCATATTTGGCTATTAATGTTTGGTGGAAAAAAATCCTGGAGTGTGTCAAATAGTCCATGTATCATATTTTGGTACACTGGTCTCACTCCAAGCCAGCCTGTGTAGTTAAGTTTATAAGAGTTATAAAATCTCATTTACTTCCACATTTTCTCTGGGACAATGAAAATTATAATATAATATGAAAAAGATGATGACACACATTATTGCAGATTCCCTCACTGTCTAGGCTTTTCTGTTCTCTCTCTAACTAGCAGATGATGCCAGAGCCTGGCCCACATTCCCTCTGCATTCACTTTCTTAGCCCATGGCTCTGCCTCAGGGCTTTGTCTGTCCTTGGGAACATGCCTCACCCACAGGTTAGGCCAGAAGGGCTCGGGTGTTAACACCCTTGGGAAAAACCCCTTACCCTAAAATAGGTGAAAGCTGGAGAATAAATACCCCATTTTCTTACACCTTGGGGGAGGCAACACTTGAGGTACGAGCTGTACCTTCTCACAGAGGTGCCCAGTGGAACTGAGCTCGAGCTGCTCACAGGAGTAACCTACCTGCTTATTAACATAGCTTCCCTTCCCTTCCCTGTCTCACCCCCCAACTTCTCTACCAGAGGCTCCAGGAATTACCACCCAAATAGACTAGCTGTTTTAATTATTGTCCAGGATCTGCTTGGGGGGTGGGAGGGGGAAACATAAACCACCATAAGTTTGTTAACTATTGTATTGAACACGGTATAGGTTACCTTGCAGTAAACTAAGCATAGCTTATCTTTAAGTAGACCATAGATGCTATGCTAACCAAAAATTAAATCAAGAATGGAATTTTTATTTTCCACAGTGCAGAATGGATTTTTTTTTTTTCTATAGTATTTACGTTTCACTAGGTCTGGGTCAGTTTGTTGGTCATAACCTGATCTTAAATTCCCATCGGCTTTTTGGAAACTATTGCATGGACATGCAGGCAGATTATCAGTGAGGACTTGGTGTGAGGCCTTAATTAGAGAAATAGCACAAAGAACACATTCTACTAGTTATGGACAGAGGTTCAGATATGCTGGCAAAGATGGAGCTGGCCCCTCTCTCTTCCTGCTGGCTTTTCCCATCCCTTCTCCAGGTTTGGTTACTTACTAATCTCTTCCTAATCCACACCCCTAGGGCAGACCTTTTCTGAGAGCTTTGGACCCAGATGTCTAACTGCCTGAAAGGCACTTGAATTCTTGCACCACTACCTCCTAAGTCTCTCTCACTACTTTCCTCACAGGCTGTCCCTCTTCTGTGAAAGGCAAAACCCAGTGGCCCTGTCTGAAAACCCTAAAAGTTGGCTTGAAGGTCTGTCCTGTATATGAATAAATAAATTGAAATTAGATTTTTTACTAGTTAATGGCCATAGGAAAGTCATATAACCTCTCTGAACTTTAGTTTTGTCATCTAAATAGAAATAACATCCAGGCACAGGGTTACTGAGAAGATTTGATGAAATTATTAGGATTCTTGACACATAGTTGGTGCTACATAAAGAATAGTTATTTTTCGATTCAGCAAGATAGGGCTATGCTTGACTTGACCCTGTGATGCTTTGAGACAAGAGGTATAAGATAAAGGGGCACTTTAATATTGTTTGTCCAGGTGGAGCCCAGAAGGAAGAAAGTATCACTTAGTTAAGTGCTTCCTATTTTTCTGATGCCCTTTAAAACCTGCATGAGGTGTGCTTTTGGAAATGTAAACTATGTAATAACATTGGATGGCGTCTAATTCCCTTGTGCAGTTTCTTCCAAGCAGTTCTCCTCAAGTTTTAACATCTGCATTTCTTGAGTTAATGCCATGAATCCAGTTTTCTAAGAGTTTTGCTTCAATAAATTGTTCCCCACTGTGATTCCTCTTTCTTTTTGTTTTTGTTTTTATTTTTTCCTCGATAATTGCTGTCATCAGCCTGAAACAGCACCAGTAAGCACCTAAGTGTTGGGTCTCCAGGAACCGTCTCTGAAATGCTCATCAACCAAGATGAACAATTATAGGTGATTTAACTGGGTGGAGCCAAGCATCAAACAAATTCATGGTCTCGAACTGCTAAATCAGTAAAGCAAAGAACTCTTTACATTTTAGTACTGGGAGTGAGTTAACTAAATAATTAGGGTGGAAATTGGGAAAATAGCTCCTCAGGGAGTTGTTCACACATTTTAAGGACTTGAAGGTACTATTTGGTAAGTTACTGCTTTGGCACCCAAACAATATTTTCAAGCTCAGTGGACGGGGGTGGCGGGTGGAGGGACCCCCGCTCCATTCCAGACACACAAAGTTCATAAATCCCCTTTGTGACTACATCTTTCAACAATATAGAATATATATTCACTTGTAATTAACAGTCACTACCTTCAGAAAAATAGGTAAAATGCTGGTTAATGGTATTGTCTATATTGGAAACCTACCTCATTTTCTTGGATAGATTTGAGTAGATAAATCCATAACGATGTATTCTTAAATCCATAATGATTTATTCTTAAATTTATCCGTATATGTATTCTATTTCTTGGTGATCCATCAGGTATTTTGATTTCTCCATAGGGAAAGTGACAATTAGGCATAGATGTCCCACTGTCATCTCAATTAGCAGCAAAAGTTATTGTAAGGGGTAGTGTATTGAGCACCAATTGCCTGATTCCACATTCCTTCTAAACTCTTCACTGAGAAAGGAGATGTTTGCTGTGGATGAAGAGCCATAACCATGCTACTGGCTGCAACCAGTGCAAGAGGTGGCTAGACTGGAACTACTTGGCAAGAAGGAGATGATTGACTGGCAAATTCCAGGTCCTCACAAAGTAGATCTTTGAATGTTCCAATCCAGGGAGTTTTCTACGTCAATGTCAATTAACTGAACACTTACTAAGCACATTATATACATTGTCATACCTAATCCTCACAAGAGCCCAATGAAGAAAATACTAATTAAATTATTATCCCCCTTCCACAAATGATGTTTCAAGGTTTTAGGTTGCATCAGTTGTTCAAGATCACAGTTTGGGGAAATTTGAATTCAGGAGGTGACAAGACCCAGGTCTTGACACTGCTACTTGCTTATTCTGTTGGGTAAGCTGGAAAATGTGGGCTTCAAAAGACTAGAAACTTCTAATTCAATTTAGATGCTTGCATAGTTTGAATAATAGTTTAGGAGTCATATTTTTCATGGTAAGGGGAAATTTTGGTTCTATTTTTTTAGAAGAGAGAGAAAAGGGAGAGTGTGAAACTTAATGTGGACATAAAGTGATCATGTTTGAGAAGCCACAAAACTCAGTAGCTCGAATCTCTCTCATTGAAATTGACATTGGTTGATATTAGCAAAAGTTCATTCTCATTTTGCTATTTGAGCTTTTATAGAATCCTAGAATTTCAGAGCAGAAATGGATCTTACAAATTTAAGTATTTTTTTATAAACAAAAGTGATCGTTTTTTCCCTCTACCTTTCCTTATAATTAAAATATTTTTAGTGATTTTTTTTTTGAGACAGAGTCTCACTATGTCACCCTCCATAGAGTGCCGTGGCATTACAGCTCATAGTAACCTCAAACTTTTGGGCTTAAGCGATTCTCTTGCCTCAGCCTTCCAAGTAGCTGGGGCTACAGGTGCCTGCCGCAATGCCCAGCTATTTTTTGTTGTTGTTGTCATTGTTGTTGGCAGGTCTGGGCTGGGTTCGAACCCACCAGCCTGGCTGTATGTGGCTGGTGCCTAGCCACTGAGTGAGCTACAGACACCAAGCCTATTTTTAGTGATTTTTGTCTTAATTGTGGGGAAAAGACAAAAATCATATTAATAGGTCCTGCAATGCCATGACTGGTTTGGACGCTTCCTCTTTTCCAACCTCATATAAGCCCATGCTCACCTAAGCTCTGTGTTTCTCCTCCTGCCACAGGACCTTTGCATGAGCTATGTCCCCTCCTAGAATATCACATGCCTCTCGGCCTCACCATTCCTGGTATTCTCACCACTTTCCTTTATCACTAGCTCAAACAGCATTTTTGCATGGAAGCCTTCCCTAACTTCCCTGAATTAACCAGTTCTCCTTATTATGTAGTGACTTATGTCATCACAGTATATAATAATGTAACAAATACTTATCAAGCACTTTTTTATGTACAAACCCTACTCTTGGTGCTGGAAAACAGATGAATAAATTTCCACTTCCAGGTATGATATGAGCACTACAGAAGTCACCAAATAACTTCTGGGGGTATTAAATACTACCTTACTTAAAGATTAATTAAGAGATTCATTAACTATAATATAAGAGGGTAAGAGGCTATTTTAGAGGGGGTGGTCAAGAAGAACTCTCTGGGGAGGTGACATTTAAGTAGAGACCTGAGTAAATCTAAGAGCAAAACATAAGGCTATCTGTGGAAGAAAAACATTTCCAGATAGGACCAACTTTGCCATGTTTGTGGACTAGCAGGGAGGCCAGAGTGGCTGGAGTGGAGGGATTTGGAGACTAAGAAATGGAAATCAAAACTCATGTGGGCATGGTCTATATCAGTGTTTTCAACCTTTTTTATTGCACAGAACACTTGAACCCATACTTAAACTTCCACAGTGCGCTTAAATTATGTTGATCAAAAAAAGAGTAAAATATATACTTATTGTGCTTTGAACTCCTTTGGGAAATAATTTAATTAATGATCTTTAAAATTTTTCTTAACCCATCTAAGATCTCATAGCACACCAGTGTGCCTATATCATATAAAGCCTTATAGACCAGGTGTTGGGAAATGGAATTTAGTCCAAGCCTGATGAATAATCACTGGGGATTTTAAACATGGAGGTATCCATCTAATTGCTGTGCAAAGACTATATGAAGAAGGACAAGAGTCAGGGAGTTCCGTTCATGTAATAAGCCGTCCAAAAAGCAACAGTGGCAAGGGTGTTTGGCAGTTGGTAAGAAGTGGTGAAATTTGGAACATGTTTTTAAGATGCACTTGATAAGACTTGAAGATGAATTGGCTGTGGGGTTTCAGAGAAACCTCTTCTTGACATGTAACCCAGTTGTAACTTTACAATTATTAATATAATTCTTTCATCAATACCTCATTCCCTCGAAGGACTATAAGCTCCATGAGGACAGAGACCAAAGACTGACCAGTCATCCCTGCTGCCTAACACCATGCCTACCCTGTGATAAATGCTCAGAAAAGATCACTCGGATGAAAACATGACCGAACGAGTGAATGGGTAAATGCAGAAACTAAAGCCACCTTATTTTACAGAAAATGAGCCTCTGAGAGTTTAAGGGACTAGCTTGTCTCAGCTCAGACGAGAACCCATGACTCCACATTCTTCTTTCAGGCCACTTTTTCTCTTGTGGGGAGCCCCTTTGAACCCCATACCTTTTTATTGAGGAGAAGGAAGGATCACCAAAATATATTTCAAATTCTTGTCTGCTTATCCGGGCACACATAAATGGCAGCCTGAGTTATTCTAATCACCTTTGGGGCTCCGTTGGTGTACCTTAGGTCTGTGACATTTTTTTTGTTGTTATTCTTTTTGAATTTGTTTAAGTATTCAGTAAAGATCATTGATTTTATCTCACTATTGGTGAGTATTATACCTACGACCCAAAGGAGGTCATCCTAAGCTATATGACTTCTGTCCTGTTTTGAAAGATACTATGGATCTTCAGATAACGGCAGCTGGTGTGCTTAATTTTCATATAAGAAAGTTGGCATTCAAAAGTGTTCAGCACTCCCCCATAGGCATTTTGAAATCCTCAGTTGAGGCAAGCTGTAATTAAGAGAGAATAGAGAATAGAATGCAATTAAGAATATTCTCTATTCTCTTGGAAGAGTAAAGCTGCTTGAAATATAACTTTCCAAAGCAGTGATCATATTCTTGGCCCTCTGCCTTTCTGATTAAATTCCTGAGATATGTGTGTATGTGTGTGTGTGTGGATATTTCATTTAATGAACAGCTGGTAAAATTGGATCCTTGCTCTGCAGAGGTTTACCAAAGTGTTTTGACCTTTCTGTGTGACTGAATACTAATATTTAGCTCTAGAATACAGAAAGGAAATGTAATGTAACGTAGCTGCTCATAAATCAGGACTCTCTATGCTGATCTGCCCTAGTCTGCATAGTAATTTATTGTTTTCCATAAAGTTACTTCCAATGTTGCTTTTCCATTGTCTGTTGCTCCCCCTTGGAAACAGCATCCAGTGTGTAGCAGGGGCTCAGTAAATCTTTATGGATTTCATGCACTTTGGCTCTCTCCTGTTCAGCAGAGGGCAGCACAGTGGATTAGAAGGTGATTCTCCAAGTCTGATTCTCAGATCTGCCCCAGTAGCATCACCTAGCACGTTGTTAGACACACAAATCCTTGGGACTATCCCAGACCTACTGAAGTAGTTTCCTGGGGTGTGGTCCAGCAATCTGCTCAGCTAGCCCTCCTGGGGATTCTGATGCTCACTCCAGCGTGAGGACCACAGATGAGAGTAAGGACCCTGGGGCCAGACTTCTGGACTTCATATCCTGGCTCTGGCTTCATATCCTTATAACATGTTGGGCTCTAAGGAATTTACACCATATTTTGTATCTCAGTATTCTCATCTATAAAATGGAGGCGATAAGAATAATAGTAACTACCTCAATTGGCTTTAATGTTTAAATGAGATAAACGACATAGAGTACCTGTTCAAAGTGGTCATAATAGGTTAACTGATAGTGTTATTAACTGTGCAACGATGGCAAAGTTCATTAACTCCCTCTGAGTTTTACTTCCTTTGTCTTTAAAACAAGGATAAGATCTGCATCATGCGGTTTTGAAAGGTAAATGGTAGGCTGCCTAATCTAGGTGAGGGTGCCATTATTTGGTCCAATGCCAGTCTGGATGTTGCTCTGAAGGTATTTTTTAGATGTAAGATTTATATCAATGGATTTTGAGCAAAGCAAATCAGCCATTATCATGTGAGAGGACCTTAACTGCAACACCAACTGCTGCTGGAATTTTCAACCTGCTGGCTAGTCTTACAAATCTGGGATTGCCAACCCTATAATCACAAGAGCCAATTACTAAAACACGATCTCTCTCCCCCCCCCCAACTGCCTCCTCTACACATATGTACTTTCGTTCTGTTCCAATTCTATTGGTTCTGATTCTCCAGAGAACCCCAATAGACTGCTAAATATGTGTAGGTCAAGGCGTGCATACCTATATAGTTTCTCAGCAATTGATGTTTTTGATGAATGATTCCTTATTGTGGGGACTGTCTCATGCATTGGGGGGTGTTTATCAGCATCCTGGGCTTCTACCCCCAGATGCTAGTGGCACTCAGCAGCAAAAATCAAAATTATCTTCAAATACTTCCAAATGTCCTCTAGGGATGGAAAATCGCCTGTGGTATAAATGATCATGAAACCACTGGGCCTTCCCCCCTAGTTCACTCCCAAATGAAGCAGCAGCACTGCTCAGCTGTCCAGATAGCCCACATCCTCTTCCCTCCCCTCCCATTAAAACACACCGATCACTTTTCACAAAGTGAAGCTCAAAACCACTGCCACTAAAGGTGGCTGTTCAGCCCCCACTATCCTGCCTATCTTTTTACAGTGATCTTCTGATAGTTACACAGGGCTGTGGTTTATCCATCTCTGTTGAACTTCCTTAGAGAGGGCCAGCCCTGAGAAAGGGGTAGATCATTTGATGTGAGTCTACATCCTACTGCTTACCAGCCTATGACCTTGGTAGAGTTCCTCATTCTTCCTGAGTTTTAGTATTAGTATCTGTAAAGTGAGAATGGTTGTATCTACTTCATAGAATATTTATAAAGTAAAGGCAATTTATGAACTACACAAATACTGTATAGGCCTTTTCCTAAAAAAGCAAACAAACACCAAAAAAAAAAAAAAAAAAAAAAGCAGGCTCGGCACCTGTGGCTCAAGCGGCTAAGGCGCCAGCCACACACACCTGAGCTGCTGGGTTAAATCCTCCCAGGCCTGCCAAACAACAATGACAGCTGCCACTAAAATGTAGCTGGGCACCAAGTCCCAGCTACTTGGGAGGCTGAGGCAAGAGAATTACTTAAGCCCCGGAGTTGGAGGTGATTAGAGCTGTGATGCCACGCACTTTGCCTAGGGTGATAGCTTGAGGCTCTGTATCAAAAAAAAAAAAAAAAAAAATTCCTGGCATGCTTGTTTGTGTGTGTGTGTGTGAGTGTGTGTTACAGAGAATAGCCAATATGGTGGAAGAGGTTTGAGGGGAGGGCTTAGGATGAAATATGACCTTTGAAAAATCCCAGATGAACAAATGAATTCTTAAATCTGCACCTATCTTGCATCTTAATTTATTTTCTTCTGATAGCTTTTGAAGTAAGTAGGCAGGGTGTTTTTAAGTCTTTCTGAGATTAATGTTTAAATTGCCTAATGGGGAAGTTGCCCAAGGCAATGCAATTTGCCTAGCGATTGACTTCAAGTTCCTG
This sequence comes from Arctocebus calabarensis, assembly GCA_963573935.1. Taxonomy (NCBI): domain Eukaryota; kingdom Metazoa; phylum Chordata; class Mammalia; order Primates; family Lorisidae; genus Arctocebus; species Arctocebus calabarensis. The sequence goes on from CAUYON010088793.1 coordinate 12,727, forward strand.
GAAATGATGGCACTCATCAATACTTCTCTCTATCCCCATTGTCAAGGTCTTGATTCCCTCGGGAGCACCTGTGTTTGATATTAATTTTCCTTCAAAACTTAATTGAAGCAGCTACTCTGTATATTAATAATTTCTGTGCCTCCATCACCTCCCCTCCAGGACATTGAGACACCTCTTTTCTGATCTTCTACCCCCACCTTTGATTTGCCCACTTCTATCATAGCACAGGGCTGCCTTTGCCTCCCCTATCAGACTCAGTTCATGAGGCCCAGGGCTGTGTTTGCTGGATTTTGTGTTCCCAGGGGGTGTTTGGCTAAAGTGGGTGACTATATTCATGAGTATGACCACTATTCCCTAAGGTTCCCATGCTACTGGTCTGCCTGTGGGATGTGTCCTCTTCCATGACATGTGGATGCCTCAAACTCAGCATTTGTAGAAACTAAAACTGAATCTTTTTTCATGTATCAGTTGTCTAATTTTGCAAAACAAACCATTCCAAAGAATAGTGGCCTCAAAGCAAGAGTTTATCATTTATCATGATTCTTTGGGTTGACTGGGTTGCTGGGCAATTCTTGCTTGGCATCTTGGTCAGATAGTGGCTGAGGCTAGAGTCTGATAGGTTTTTCAGTCAGTCATATGTCTGGCACCTGGGCAGGACTGGATAGATCATCTGGAAGCTGACAGGCATCTCTTCTGAGCTCTTCACATAGCCTCTCCATGGCGATAGCTTGGGTTTCTTCACAGTATGGTGGACTTAGGAAAGTGGAACTCCCTATATGGTGGCTGACTTGGCCCAGAGCAAGAGCTCTCTAAGAGCTCAAGTGGCAGCTGCAAGACTTCTTATGATTTAGCATTGAGACTTGCAACACATCACTTCTGCCAAATTCTAGTGATCAAGTAAGTCACTAAAGGTAACTAACACAGACTCCAGAGAAGAGGAATCTCAATGGGAAAAGTAGCAAATTATTTTTCTAACAAGTGCCTTACAAACTTGTCACCTCTGTCAATACTTTTGTAATCCTCCATCTCAGGAATTTGTTTTAAAACTTAGTGTCAAACACAGGTGCTCTATCTAGTTTATTGACAATAGATTCCACCACTTCATCACCTGCTGCTTTGTTCTTTACCCTACAACTCCCTACCAAATTGATTTTCATATGACATGAATACACTTTTCTCTTCAAGCCTTTGGTTCCTTCTTACTTCCTGTATTACATCATTTAGCATTCCTTTTTCCTTCCTGACTGATGATTTCTTTCAAATATACAGAAAACATAGCAAATAACATAATAAATGTTCCTTACCCAGATGTAATGCTACCATTGTAACATTCATATATTTTAAAGAAATAAAATATTACAGATACGGTTAAAGTACTTTTGTGCCTCCTGCTTGGTCCAATTTTCCACTTTGCTTATCCAGAGGGAGCCCCTGTTCGCAAACTGATTTGTGTCATTCCAACTTTGCTTTTATGTACATTTGCTTATATGTAGGATTTTGGTGTATTTAACTATTTTTATTTTTTTCTGATATAGAACCTTTGTTTAAAAAAATTCCAGATTGGCTCAGCACCTGTGGCTCAACAGGTTAAGGCGCCAGCCACATAAACACCTGAGTAGGTGGGTTCGAATCCAGCCTGGCCTGCCAAACAACAATGACGGCTGCAACCAAAAAATGGCCGGGCGTTGTGGTGGGCTCCTGTAGTCCCAGCTACTTGAGAGGTGAAGGCAGGAGACTTGCTTGAGCCCAGGAATTGGAGGTTGCTGTGAGCTGTGATGCCATGACACTCTATCCGGGGTGACAGCTTGAGGCTCTGTCTCAAAAAAAAAAAATTCCAGATTAATAAGAGTACAAACTATAAGGGCATATAATGGTTATACTTTTATTTCATTGTGATCCATAAATATACAAGGCATAATTTCTACTTTTTTAAATTTATTGAGTCTTTGTTTCCTATTACGTGATCAATCTTACAGGGTGATCCATGAACTGATAAGAACATATATTCAGTAGTATTGGCATAAAATGTTCTGTAGATGTCTGTTAAGCCCAGTTACTCTAGAATCATGTTTAAGTCCATTTCTTTGTTTCTGCTTGGAGGATCTGTTTAGTTCTGTCAATGGGGTGTTGAAGTCTCTGGCTATTATGATGATGTTTGTTATATTATTATTCATAATAGATGAACATTGTGTTAGAGCATTTATGTTAGAAATTCTAGAATATGTGTTTGTTAGAATCAAAATGTCTTCTTGTATTGTTCCCTTGTCGATTTTTATCTTTCCTTTTGTTTTAAGGTCAAGTGTATTTTTTTCTTTCTTTTTTCTTTTTTTATTAAATCAGCTGGGTACATTAATGCAATCAGGTCAAGTATATTTTTGAAGAGAATGGCAATGCCCACTTTCTTTTGATTTTCACTTGACTGAAATATTGTTTTCCATCCCTTTACACTGAGTCTTGATATTTCTGTGGGGTTAGATATGTTACATGGATGACGCTATACTTCTGAAATATTTTCCCTGAGGCTCTCATCCAAAGATGGGGGCTCTTCTGTGGGTAGGTTATAACAACCTACAACTATTATAGTTTTTTATTTTTTACTATGTTTTGAGATTTATTCTTATTGAAGCATATAGACCTAAATTATCCATTTGATGTTTGACTAATATTCCCATGTATAGGCACCCATTAGATTAGTCCTTTTGCCTCCATAGTAACATTTAGTTAGTCTGCAGTTTTTACAAACATTCATATATTGTATTGTGCCATGTATTGATTTCTCATCTGTTTTAAGTGAAATTAGTGGGTTGTTAATTTTATTAAATAATTGCCAAATTGCTTTCTAATGTTAAGTGTATCAAATTATTATATTCCTACCAGCCACGACCATAAGCTCCAATTCCCCTGCATCCTTGTTAACTATTGGTATTGTCAAATTGGTTTTCAATCTAAAAGGAGGAAAATGTAACCTTATTATTGTTTCTACATGAATTTCTCTGTTGCTGATTAGTTTAAGGAACTTTACATGTGTCTACTGAACATTTTTATTATCTCTGTTGTGAATTGCATATTCATACCCATTGTCCATTCTCCTGTTAGTTTAGTGGTTTCTTTTTGAGTTATAGATATACTTCCTATATTCTGAATATTAATTTTTGTTGGTAAAATATGTCATCTCTCTAGTCTAAGCTTGTTTCTTATTTATGGTGTCTTTTGTCAGCATAACATTTTCATGGACTTACATTCACCAATCTTTTCCTTTAGGTCTGTATCTTCCTTAAGAATTTTTTTCCAAAGTCATAATGGCTTTGATTTGTATTTTATTATAGTGCCCTTAAAGATTTATCAGCAATTTAGTTTATCTAAAAGTTTATCATTGCTTTTTTGGCTTTTTGGCTAAGATCAAATGTATCTAAAAGTTTATCTAAAGAGTAAAAGAATTTAATTTTAATAAATACCTATACTTTTCTTAAACACTATAAGGACCTCAGAACCTGTTTTATTTGATTTTTCCCCTTCCTACTCTCTACAGTGTTGTTGTTGAATATTTTAGTTATACTTTATTTTAAAATACCCTTAGTTATTTATGATTCTTCCATAGCCCCTATTTATATTTACCTAAATATATTCACATCATTTTCTCATAATTGCTTCCTGTATTTTTTTCTTTCAAATTTTAATTTTCTTTTTACTGAAATACATCCTCTAGTAATATTTTAGGCTAAAATCTAGAAACAGGGTTCTTTTATTGTAAGTATCTTATTTCATTCTCGGTTTTTGAATTATAAGTTATCTGAGTGTTAGGATTTTCCTACTACTTTCAAGACCTATTTATCTGATCCCTATTGATGTAGGTAGGAAGTCTGCTCAATAAATCTCACTCTTCTGTTGATTTATTTTTCATCCTCAAATCAAGTCTTGGTCTTCTCCACCCATGAGTATTCATATTTCCCTTTAATTACAGAAAGTTCTCATCACCTCTTCAGATATTCCCTCTCATTCTCTACCCCCACCCCAAGAATTTCTATAGACCTATGCCAGTTCCCTCTCCATGCTCTTAACTTCCTCAACATATATCCATATATCCATATATCCTTTATTTTTCTTTGCTCTGTTCTGGGTAACTCATTCTTGTTTTAAAGTTTTCTAATTAAAATACAATGTTTAATTAATCCATTTTCATTCCAGTGAACAAATATTTACCATTGGTAGATACTTTGGTAGTTTGTTTTTCAAATCCATGTTTTGTTTTATAGTCTTTATGCTCCAGCTACTGTATGACTATTATTTCACTATTTAAAAGGCATCTATGCTTTTTGTCATCTCCTTAAGCACATTTAACATATTTGTTTTACAATCTCTTTCAAATTATTTTATCATTTCATATTCTTAGATGTCACATCTGTTTTAGAAACTTCTGCCTCCCTTTTGGAGTGATTCATTTGCTTTCATAGTTGTAATTTTTTGCTATGATCCCATCTTCACCAGTGGCTATTTTTATGTGTATGAAAGATTCCTGGTACCTAACTAAAGTGGTGAAAATGTTCCTGAAGAGCACTTTTTTGCATCTTCAGTAGACTTGGAGTTCCAAGGTTGAAACAAGTTCTTGCACTAATTCCTTAGTTTGGGGTTTCTGTACCATTTGTGTTTTGTATTTTAAAGATCTGCCTACTTTTTACCAGACTTATGTTTCTTTGTTACTGATAATTCATTTTTAATATAAAGTTCCAGTGTAACATCATATTATAATAAAGTCTTGAAGCTGATGGGAAAATGTGTGGGTTCAAATCCCATTTCAGTTGTTCTTCTGTGGGGCTTTGCCAGTTTCTCTGAGTTTTACTTCCTCATCTGTAAAATGGGGATGCTAATGGAACTTATTTCATAGAATTGCTGTAGTAGTCTGAAAGCATGGCAGCATCTTTAATATATGTCGATAAGCTCACATCTTCCCACATGTTACTTGAGGACAGGTTCATGTTACCCATGGTGAGCTTGGTGGCTTGGATGGGACAGGCCGGCTCTTGATGCTGCTCCCACAGCCTTGTGGACAAGCCCTAGACCCTAGAGGCCTTCCCAGGGCATAAAAGACAGGCAGCCACTAGCAAGTGATGAGAAGGTCCCCTGCTTCCTAAGCTTGGACATAGCTATTGTGGGAGTCCAGATGGGGCAATAGGTCAGACTTAGTTGTTGGGAGAATTCCCAGGTTAGATGTGGGAAGACAGGAAGTGATCACAGAGAATGCTTTTTCATTCTTTTTGTTTGTTTATTTGTTTGTTGAGGCAAGGTTTTATTCTAGGCGTAAGTAATCCTCCTGCCTTGGCCTTCCAAGCAGCTGGGACCATAGATGTGTACCATCATGCCTCAACTTCTTTTTTTGTAGAGTTGGGATTTCACTGTTGCTCAGGCTGGGGTTGAACTACTGGCCTCAAGTGATCTTCCAGCCTCAACCTCCCAAACTGCTGGGGTTCCAGGCATGAGCACCCCAGCCCATACAGCCTTCTTTACCAAGGAAGAGCTGGTTATTGAGGAGTCCACTGGATTGCTCAAACTTTTTTTCTGTCTCTTCACTGAGGGAACCGCCTGTGTGGCAGTTGTTCATCTAGATGCAGTGGCCATCGCAGCAGCTCCTGCATTTCATGATGTTAGAGTAATCAAATTCCACAACCTTGTAGTTGGGGTTAATGACAACTTGGAACAGGTATCATGCAAGGGATACATCAGTAATGTTGATTCAATGGCAGTCAATGTCATGGTGGTACATGTCCAGCAGCCCAGGGTCATGCCCTGCTCACCAAATGCACTCGTAGCTCTTCTGGATGTTACTCTGGTTCACTCTGTCCTGTCTGTGACTCCTCAGCCTGAAGACGCACAGCATGTTCATTGGGGAAACCTCTGGCATTCCCTGTTCAGCTTAATGTGTGTGAGTGATCTTGTCCCTCTCCCCTGAAGCACTGGCAAATAGACCTGAGATCTAATTTTTAAGTAAAACCAACAGTATTTGCCCAGGGATGAATGAAACTCAAATTCTTTCCTGCTTTCTTCTGCACATAACCAAATTTGTGCTGTACCCAAATATTTTTCCTTGTTTATGGTCAATTTTCTCATGAAATTGTCAGAGGCTTGTCCCTTTATATGCTGCACCTCAGTTTCTGAAACAGTGCTGACCCATTGTGGTATGTGAGTGAACAAGTCAGCAAATAAATGGATTGTAGAGGAATGAGCCCCCCAAAAGGACAGAGGGTCTTGTGTAAATGAGACTTGAGTTTGACTTTGACTTTGAAGGATGAAAAAAAGTAAAATTAATGATCGCACCTATCTATCTAGTCTGGGGAACTTGGTAAATAATGGTATCATTTACTGAGATGGCAGTTTATTCAATGTTGTTTAATTGAAGAGCTAATTATTCTATGATTATCTTCCATAGTTGTTACAGCTTCAACAATTAGATTTTAAGTCTCCTATTTCCCTTAACATAGGCAAACACGGGTGGAAACACTGTGTTCACACTTAATTGATTAGTTGATTCCATCTCTATCAATTAGTAGCTCTGTGACTTTTGACAAGCTACTTAACCCTCAAGTCAATCTCATCTACAAAATGGATCTTGTAATTACTAATACTCACTGGGTTGTTGAGAGAATTATGTGTGGCCCTTAAAACAATGCATGGCACAGAGTAAGTGCTCAGTATTAGCTCTCATTATTCTTTCAAGAAACACATCTACATTATAGTCAGTCAAAGAAGAATCTTATGAGTTACTCTCTTAGTTTACTCAATGGAAGGTCACAATATGTTTCAAAGGTAGCAAATACTTGAGCTGACAGAGAAAATCCATACTGGTATAAAAATTCCACTCCATGTTGAATTTCTTGAGTGGCTTTTTGCTTTTCCAACCCTGAAACTTAGGAGGGCAACAATTAGCAGATATTTATTGAATGCCTACTTTGGGTTTATCTACTGGGATATGAAAGAGGACCCAGTTAGACCCAGTTCTCACTTCTGTTATACTAAGTCATACATATTTTTGATTTAGCTATAATGAATAAATATTTTATCTGTGACCAAATGTACTTTGTTACCTCTCTAGTCCTCTTGGGTTTTGCTGGACAGATTTCATATTAGCTGATGTCATTGTTGGCCTTTGTGAATTGTGTCAGTATGGCATTCCTCTTGTATTATTAGCCGAAGATAGAAAAACAGCAACTTGGAGATAGCCTCTATTCAGATTTATTTATTTATCTTTTTTTTTTGAGACAGAACCCCAAGCTGTCACCCCCAACTGTGGGGTGCTGTGGTGTCACAGCTCACAGCAACCCCCAACTCCTGGGCTTAAGTGATTCTCTTGCCTCAGCCTCCCAAGCAGCTAGGACTACAGGTGCCCGCCACAACGCCTGGCTATTTTTTGGTTGTAGATGTTATTGTTGTTTAGCAGGGCCAGACTGGATTCGAACCCTCCAGCTTGGCTGTATGTGGCTGGCACCGTAGCTGCTTGAGCTACAGGTGCCAAGCCAACTCTGTTCAGATTTAATGGGATCAACTCTTAATAGCAGAAATGTATAGCTATTGGTACCCATTCATTAAGAAAGAAGAAAATTTAATAATTTTCAATAAAAAGTAATTACAAGTATAGATTATCTGGTACATTCTAATACATTAGATAAAATTCCTACATCTGCAGAGAACTGGATATCATGCAAAGCTTTGCCTCTAGAAAGGCAACATGATACTGTTTAAAGAGCTTTAGACTCAGATCACCAGGGTTAGCTGTGACCAGAGGAAATGCTCAGCCTTGGCAAGCCTCAAATATTTCCTTTGTAAAAAGAGACTACTAATTCCTTTTCCCTTTACAGGGATGCTGTCAGGGTTCAGGGAGATAATGATTATGAAAGAGATGGGAAAGGTGCAAAATGCCGTGCAAGTTGATAGGTATGTTAAGGTTTGGACATGTGTTCAATGGGGAAGACTTTAGGAGAGGGAGCAAATAAAGTTCCTGTGAAAGGCATTCTTTAGTGTCTTTTCTAGATTACTCACAAACTTTCTTATTGTAAAAATAGCAATAAGCAGAATAAAATCAGTAACAGCTAACATTTATTTAATACCTACTGCAAAGAAGGTGCTGGTGCCAACTCTTGCATACATCTTTTCACTTGGCACCCACCATTTTATAGATGAGAAACAAGCTCACAGTGATTAAATTACTTGTCCATTTAGTTTGTGGCCTATAGAACCAGGATTTTAATCAGGTTGATGCAAGAATCTGTGAGTTTAACGCTTCACAGCTTTACAGCTAAATCCTAGTGTAATTGGCATGTGACTTCAGTGTTGGGGTTTGCCAAGTCATTTTCAGTGTCTCAGGAGTTTGTTCCATTCTTCCTGTTCCCTGCTCACAATTTCCCTCCTGTTCCTACTACATGTATTTTATGCTATCCTACAATTACAGATATTAGAGGCTACATTGGTTTGGGTAACACGTGCAGCACACACAATATTAAATTAAATTATCACTGATTTAACAGAAGTAGGTGGATAAACACTTTCATAGCACCACCCCTGTCCATATAGTCATTCAGGTCCCCAAGCTGAGGGTAGCCCTGCCATCTTCAACATTTGGCACCGGGGATTGTCTCTGTTCTAGCCAATCAGAAGGGAAAGAAAGATGGAGGCACTTCCTGGAGAAGACTATCTGCTGAATTCAATTGGCTGGCACTCCTGTCACTTAGCCTTTCCAAGGGGATGCTGGGAAATGTAGTCCCTCTTCTGGCAGCTGTGGTGTGAGAACTAAGCAACATGTAAGGAGCTTTTCCTTGTCTCAGAAGGCTTAAAAAAATCCTTATGCCAAAGTGACATTTTGGGGTGGCATATCTGATTCCCTCCCTATGTTTTCTCTCCAGTATAGCATTTTAGTCTATAGATCAGCAAAAAGAATAGACATCATAACAATATTTAGGTCTTTAAAAAAACTCTCTCAAATATTTTACAATTTTTAGTGTACAAATGTTTCACACTTTTGTCAGATTTGCCATAAATTTTACATGTTTGATGCTATATTAAGTGGAAATGTTTTCATTTTAATAATTCACAAATTTTCAGTGAACAGCTAGATATGTCTGCCACAGGACTCATGATTACTGCAGGTGGTTTTTTCATTCTTGAAACTTTATTTCTTTAAGTTTCTTTAATCGGGTCTTGTAGTATGCTGCAGGGGGTTATGGACTGGAGGGAAATTTTATTTGGTAAAACATATCCCCTATTTCCTGTTGCGTTAATACACAACTTACTATAGGTAACAGTCTCAGTGGGACAGATTCTCCCTGTAACTATTCCAAACCTGCTCTCAACTTTTCAATGGATGCTTGCCTTAATTGCCTGATCTTTTTCTTTCCTCTAACAGTATTTGATTTAAATTTTTTTTCATTATTGTTATATACATTTATTGCATTTCAAGTACACAGAACTTGGCTAATCCTAACCCTCAGTTTATTACATGCTGTCATCCACAGGCTTTGGCAAAAAGTTCTATTTATTTGCCTATTTGTTAGTAACAAAATTAACCATGCACCTCTACTGATATGAAAACTGTATGATAATGACAATAATATAACTGCAATGAATTTTCTCCCAGTACTATCCCCCTGCCTCCTGCATCCTACGTAACCACTATCCTAGACCTTATATTTATTATCACTTTACTTTTTTTTTTTTAGGTAGACTTTTTCAGAGGACATTTAGTATCACAGCAAAATTGAGCTGAACGTACAGAGATTTCTCACATACTCTCTTCCCCCATATATATAGTATCCTTCTTTATCAATATCCTTTTTCGAAGTGGAATTGTCATAATTGATAAACCTGCCTATGTTGGTATGTTATTATCACCTAAAATCCATGGTTTATGTAAGGATTAACTCTTAGTTTTGTACATTCTAAAGGTTTAGGCAGGCTTCAGTTAAGGATACTGGCGAGAGACTGGCTGATCCTGTGATGGATCGCGGGCTCCAAGCTGGAAAGGGAAGGCAAGGAGGACAGAGGAACGCCAATGGACAGAGGAAATGATTCACAAAGCAAGTGATGGCTTCCAGGACAAGGATGAATGTGATGCGTGACAAAGGTGTGAGGAGATGGGGCTGTGATCAGAGATGGGATGTGTGACTTATGATTCCAGAGGTGAATTCTAATAGAAGCCGTCTGCAGTTGCCCTCAAAGGATGGCTAGAGTCGGGGCCAAGGAGAGGAACGTGAATTCAGGCCACCAATTCAAACAGGGTTCTGTTAGAACTGCTCTGAGGATCCATGGAGCTAGCCTGGACAGGTTCGGCATTGGGCTTGACTTTTGTTTACTCCCCTCAGCAACCCTCTTGGGCTGACTGGTC